>JAXCGZ010009581.1:90000-112500 GCA_037179515.1 Halocaridina rubra
GTTCCGGTTTTACGTCACAGACTCCCTTTACAACCAAGGGCTAGGACGGTTGCCTTCTTGCGAAGGACTTGTTTTGGCAGATGTAATCCTTACCCTGAGTGCATGCCCTTGCTAACCTCAGACCGTGACGGGGCGCGAACCCTCGACCTGACGCCTCAGAGTCGCAGACGCTACCGGTTGAGCCACGGCGATTACATATATATATATATATATATATATATAATACATTAAAAAATACGAGTAGATCATTCATCCCAAAGCATGCATACATATTATCAAGGTGTTCAGAAAGCAAGAATATAAGGAGAGAGAAATGGCGTCTAGTGCGTAGTAGTAGTTCCAGCCTTGACCAAAAAAAAACCTGGGTAAAAATTTAACTTTAAAATTGCTCGAGTGAACTGAGTGAGACCGCTAAACCAATATTCTCACTCCAATATGACAGACAAAGGATAAAATGATGGATAAAAAATAAAAAAAAACGGACCAAAGTAAACATGTTGGACAAAGATGAAAATGATGCACAACACGAAGTTACCTTACAATCGATAAAAATTATGGAGAGAGACAAGTATGACACGGTCAAACGGTTCGTCGAACGCGGTTCGACAGACAAGTGCTTAAAATGATGTTCGAACGTGTGAACGGGGTATTTGGTTGTCGAAGACGTTTGTCGAACGTGTTCGACAGCCAAATACCCCGTTCACACGTTCGAACATCACTTCAAACACTTGTCTGTAGAACCGCGTTCGACGAACCGTTTGACCATGTAAACCCCACTTAAGACGTAAGAATGGCAGGCTAGAAAAAAAAAATAAAAAAGCACATGAATATCATGTCATAGTATGATCAAAATGAATACCAAATATAAAAATAATTAAAACATGAAATGATAGACAAGGCAATACTAGCTGACAAGAGTAAAAAAAAATAAAAAGATAAAAGCAAATGGCAAAAATGGTATATAAACAATAAGAAAATTGTAACAAAACTAATATAAAAGACCGGCAAAAACTGAAAGGAACGGATAAATGATAATATACGAAAGACAAAAAGAAAAAAATGCACACAAATGACACCATGTGTACTATATCATTGCCAGTGATGTCACCTCAGCTTATTTCATCTATCTTTTTTTTTTCTTTTTTTTTCTATTTTTATTTGACAGTAATTTTCATGGTTAATGTCGATGCCAAGGCTAACCACCTTCTCTTTTTTTATCTTATTTTTATCACGATGGGAGAGGGTGAGGGAGGAGAAGGGCGCTACTCCTTCATACCTGGGGAAGGAGAGAGAGAGAGAGAGAGAGAGGAGAGAGAGAGAGGAGAGAGAGAGAGAGAGAGAGAGAGAGAGAGAGAGAGAGAGAGAGCATGGTAAAAATATCCAATAAACATGCATACCGACAATGATAGACAGAATTAGTGACAGACAAAAGCAGATAGACATAGAGCAATATTAATAAGCTGGTAATTTAATAATCGCAAATTTCAAATGTTAATAAATCATTAGTTAATATAGAGAGGTGAATTTCCGAATATAAAAAGTACTATTCCAAAAATTTAAAAAGATGTATATAAATAAATTAAAAAAAATAGACAAATAAGGAACAGAGCAATAAGAGCAAAGAAAGACATTAATAAATACATGTAAAAAAGGGAAAAAACCTATTCTTTATATCCAACAGGTGAACATATTCCAGACTATAGGCGCTCTAGCGCCTTCCTCCCCTCCACAGTGACCTTTGGGAAGGACCATTATGGCCGACTTAATACTATGGACAAAATACCTGTCGTGCGTGTGTGTGCGTCAAGAGAAGCGAAAGACTAACGCAAATATGAATAAATGGTCTATGAAGGGATAATGGCACTAGCGGAAGAACTTAGCACTTACGGGTATAGGTATCTACTCATCCTCAGAGGTAACTAATATGTGACTGACTGCTATAAGTTGCAAGGGGTGGTGCTAATACCACTAAGAGACCACAAATATTTAATTATATACTTCATGAGACTGCCGACTTGCCAAGGAACCCCGCAAACAATATGTATCTAAAAAATATGAAGCTGGAGCCTCCTCAGTGTAAGTGAGGCACTGAACTGCAAAGTCAGGAATGATGGCGTTACAGCTACTCTAATGGGTTCTGCTCTTCGAGGTCGACAAGGTAAATCCTTGGCATTCCAGTTCACCCTTCCTTATAGGAGCTTATATCAAACAGTTTAGTAATCATAGAGAATGCATCATAAAAAAGAAAATAAAAATGAAGTCCCCATGTCATAAGAAATACAATAACTAATAGAATAAAAACAAATGGAAGAAATATTTTCAGAAAGACGTCAGCGACTATTTCCGCTACTCTGGTAATAGACATTCAAACTATATGTAGAGGGAACTGTTTTTTAGTTAAATATCTTTTTTTCTTAATGTGTGATACCGGGACAGGCAAAAACTGCCCTCATCAATAAAGGCCCGGGCACGAAAAAACGCCAAGGCAAAGGAAAAGAAAAAGGTTAAGGAAGAGACAGAGATGAAATAATGTCACACAAAGGAAAATGACAGACAGAAAAAAAAGTCAGAGTACAGAGAACCTAAAGATATGGACATCTAGGCCCTGATATGCCGATATATCGGCTTTTTGAAGGATGATAGGTCATAAGAATTAGGAAAGACAGAAATAGGAAGAGTTCCAGAATCTGGAGGTAGATGAGAAGCAGTCACTGCACTGACCAATCCGCGAGCTACAAATCTCCACACAGTACCTGTGAGATGAGGCCGCTGGGGGAGGGATGCAACTCGCCAACTCATCAGAGCAGCGATGGAAGTAGCAGTGATAGAAATGAGAAAGGGAAGATACCTTGCGGCGAAGAGAGAGAGAATCCAGATTAGAAGTAAGAGAAGGATCATTAAAAAGCCTGATTGCCTTAGATTCAACCCTATCAAGGAGATATGTATAAGAAGAAGCACTCCAGATGTGTGAGCAGTATTCTAAGCAGGGACGGCTAAGACCTTTATAGATTTTAAGTAAGTGTAAAGAGGAAAAGTAATGACGAAAATGAACAAAACCCCCAATTTCTTGGATGAAGATTTAAAAACTTAGATTATGTGAGTCCTCCAAGACAAGTTAGAGGCTATATGGATTCCTAATAAGTTGATAGAATTAAGAGGATAAATTTAGTTAGTTTTGAAGACAATAAGGTTATCAGGAGGAGAAGAAGATAAAGAGATAGCCAGAAACTGTGTCTTGGAGGCATTGAATTTACCTAAATTTTGAGTGCCCCACTCAGATACCCTCTGCAAATCGGAGTTGAGAGTAGAAGAAAGAGTGGTATGAGACTGATTACAAGTAGCAGATGAAGGTTGTAAAGAAAAGGCAGAGGAAAAGTGAAGGGTAGAATCATCGGTAAAGGCATTAAGAAGAGAGGAAGATGGGTATTCTAGAAGATCATTGATGAAGAGAAGGAACAGAATAGGTGAAAGAACAGAGCCCTGTGGACACCACTGGTAACAGAGAAAGGGCTAGATGTCACGCCATCAACAACTACAGATATAAAACAGTCAGTAAGAAAACTGGAAATCAGAGAACAGAAAGACGGGGTAAAGCTATAGGCAGGGAGTTTGGCTAACAGAGCCTTGTGCTAGACTCTTTCAAAAGCCTTAGAGATATCAAGGGTGACGACAAAGGATTCCCAATAATTCCTCAGAGAAGATGACCATACATGAGTAAAATAGGACAGGAGGTCACCAGAGGATCTTGCCTTGCGAAAGCCGTACTGGTGATCGGAGATAAGTGAGTTAGATTCAAGGCGTTTCAAGAAGTGAGCATTGAGCAAAATTTCGAAAACATTAGCAGTAGAGGAGGTTAAGGCAATAAGTCAGCAGTTTGAAGGAACAGAGTGGTCACTCTTCTTAGGAACAGGTTGAACTAGAGCATGCTTCCAAGATGAAGTATAGGTACTGGCTGACAGAATGATGTGAAAAAGACGGCAAAGCAAGGGAGCCAGTTCATCTGCAAACTCCTTAAGGAATCTTGCAGGGATACCATCGGGACCAGATGCCTTGTTCGTCTTTCGCGAACGAAGAACCTTATGAACTTTGTGTGAGGAAAGAATAAGGGAGGGAATAGGGTTAGAGAGGGATAAATATTGAGGGGCATTTATAGAAGAGTTGGCAGAAAAATAAGAACCAAAGAGAGTGGCTTAGTCAGTGGGAGAGCAAGCTACAGATACATCAAAATGAATGAGAGGGGGAAAGCTTGAGTTACAGAAGTTTTTGGAGAGGTTTTTGGCTAAGGACCAGATGCATTTGTCAGTGGGGGAGGAGTTAAGGTCATCAACTTTCCTTCTTATAAAGGAAGCCTTATACCTTTGACTCTGAGCAGTACAGCAATTCCTAGCTGAAATAAAAGCAGAGCAAGTTAAATCAGAAGGAGAGGCTTGGTAAGATCGGTGTGCACAATTCCTGGCCTGGATAGCCATGGAGCAGGCACAATCAAACCAAGATTTAGGGGGAGAGAAAGTTTTTATAGAAGAGGGGATGTACGCCTCCATTCCTGAGGTCATAATCTCGGCAAATTTTAAGGCTACCTGATCAGGGTTGCAGGACCAAAAGCAGTAGTCATGCCATGGGAAATCAAAGAGGAAGGGATGCAAATATTCATGTTGGGTATGCCCAAAGTGTCAGAGGAGGCGCTGAGTTGGAGGGATTGGTGGAGAGGGAGCGAAAATGGAAGAGATTGAGATCATAGAGTGGTCAGATTTGCCAAGAGGGGAAAGCATAGAATAAGAGTAGTTAGAAGGGCTAGAAGTAAGAAATAGGTCAAAAGTGTTTGCTGCATAGTCGTGACGATCAGGAACACAAGTAGGATGATTGATAATTTGCTCCAGATTGTGAGTAATAGAGAGAGCAAGTACATCTCTTCCTCCCACATCAGAGGAGAATTAAACCACTCTCTGTGGTGTACGTTGAAGTCTCCAATGTAGAGAACTTCGGCACGTGGGTGAGAAGATAGCAAGGACTCATGGCATGAGTTCAGATATTCAAAGAAAGACACAAACTCGGTGGAGTTTAGAGAACAGTAGCAGAAGCAAAGGAAAATAGTGGTAGTGGAGAGATAGATTTTTAGCCAGTAAACATCAAATTTAAGAGATTCAAGGTCCATGAGCCTTGCAATAGGAATGTTAGTGTTGCAGTACGCACAGACCCCACTTTGGAACGAAAACGAATAAACAGATTATAGTAAGAGATTTGAAATGAGTCAGTGGTAGCATGTATAGACAACTGGGTTTCAGAGAGGAGGAGGTTAGGGAGGAAAGTGCCCAAGTGCTGTTCCACAGACGAAAGATTAGAATTCAGCCCACGAGTGTTAGAATAGTGAAGAGTGAAAGAAGCAGATCTATTGAGAGGTGCATGGTTAAGGGCAAAACCATTACTACCACCAGTCTGCCCTCAAACCAACAGTGGAGTCAACATGATCCCCGGAAGTTCTTCACACCCCTCTATGCCGGGTACTGGGGGCCATAAGCTGTGGACCTTCCATAAATAATAGCAAATATGAGAAAAAAAGAGACAGATGTGGGGAGTGTCGTGACTTGTCAAATGTAATGGAATAGCAAGAGATGTGTAATGAATACGCCAGAATATTCAGTGTAGATGTAGGCATGAGGAAAGAACCATCCTGAAGGAAGACTCAACCCAGAACTGTTTGGACCAGTCCTAGTTGTATCCTAATACCTTCAGTCGTAGTCTTTCACGCACGGCTGATGCCAAGGCCAACCTACTAATCACATAAAAGCTAAAAACGAGAAAAATTCTACAGAACAAGTTTACATGAAGTCTTTTGGCTTTTCCTGTCAGAGGTCGCCACAGAACAGTGAGTAATTATCTCCATATCACTCTATCCCCTGTGTCCTCCTCTGTCAAATCACACATCCTCATGTCCTCCCTCATCACATCCATAAATCACCACTTTGGCGTACCTTTCCCCTTCCTGCCTGGCAGCTCCATCCTCAGCAGCCTTCTCCAAATGTACTCCTCGTCCCTCCTCACTATATGCCCAAACCATATCAGTCTTGCCTCTTTAACCATGTCCCCATAACATCCTATATGCAGTTCCTCTAAGAGACTAATTTTTTATCTTGGCAATCCTTTTCGTGTCCTGATACTGCAGCATCTCCAACTCTGCCTCCTGTCTTTGAGTGGGAATGTCCAAGCTATACGACATAGCAGGTTTTACTACTGTATTGTAAACTTTACCTTTCACTCTTGCAGGTACCCTTTTACCCATATCGCTCCTGTTGTTTTTTTCAACTGCTCCATCCTGCCTTCACTCTCCTCTTTATCTTTCTACCACACTCTCCAGTCATTGGAACAGCTGACCCCAAATATTTAAACACCTCTCATTCACACTCAGGCACTCTGTTCTGTTCATGCAGACTTTCATTTCTTCTTTTCTCCAATGCATACATCCACTTCTCCATGCTCACATTCAACCTATTCCCAACTCTCACTATATTTCATAATGTCATACGCAAACATCATAGTCCACAGTGACTCCTGTTTGATCTCATCAGTAAACCTGTCCATTACCACTGCAAACAAGAAAGGGCTCAGGCTCAATCCTAGATGCAATCAAGAATGGGTTCAGGCTCACTCCTTGAGGGAAGCCCACCCCAGTTTTGAACCAATACTTCAATCCCAACTCAATGCTGTCACACTGCCACAGAAGAACATTACACTAACAGTAATTGCAGCTCAAGTTCACTGAGTCGAAAAGAGGAGTAATAGCAGCCATGGAGAATCATATTTGAGGACAGGAATCTCAAATCTATGAGCATAAGTAACCAGGTAATGGCAGTACTACTGACAAAACAAAGCAATGAGGTATATTCCAAATGCCCTCGCAAAAACTATTTCTCTACCTATGAAACACAACAGTACAGATATCAATAGCAAGGCAAGTCAAATTAAATGCATGTGGTTTCAAAATAACTGTCCAATATATTCCATGCAATGCATTTATGCAGTCACCACAAGCAATTAATGCAAACAACTCAATGCAAACAAGAAGAGTTACACGATATAAATAAGAATGAGAAGTAAAGCAGTGTAACTAATGGAAAAATATATACTTTTAACATTGAAATAAAGCTAACTCATGGGACATTATATCTACACTAAAAGAAAACACTGGAAATTCTTTTCATTCTGTTAAACTTATATTTCGTTTAGCCTTGATTCCTGACCACAGAGACTATAGTCTCAGTCCTGTTATACGACTAACATTAACATCTATACCCTACTTCACTTATTTAATAATACACAAGTATGCAAACTATACAGGATCATCTGATACTATTTCTTAAATAAATCATACTACACAGGATTATCTGGTACAACTCCTATATTAAATGGTATCGACAAAGCCACTCTATTTGCTCCCATTTTTCTGTGAACTCTTCTGTTAGTGATTCCAGTGCACCTGACCCTTAGACTTTATCCCTTTCTAATCCTATTCCTTCCTCTATTCTTTCTACATGCAAAGTCCATAAAGTCCCTTGCTCTATAAAAACAAGCAAGACATCTGAACCTGATGGCATCCCTGCAAGGTTCCCTATGTAGTTTGCAAGTGACCTAGTTCCTGCGCTCCGCTGTCTTTTTCACCTCATTCTCTAAACAAGTATATATCCTTCATCTTTTCATCTTGGAAGCATGCTCTAGCTCAGGCGGTTCCTAAGAAATGTGACCATTCTATTCCTTCCAACTACCGACCAATCGCATTAACCTCTGATATTGCTAAAGTATTTGAATCCATACTCATTTCTAACTTGCTTATTTCTAATCACCAGTACAGCTTCCACAAAGCAAGAACCACTAGTGATCTCCTGTCCTTAGGGAGGCATGTATGGCCATCTTCTCTGAAAAACAAAGGGTAATTCTTTGTCATTGCCCTCGATATATATGTGGCAAAAGGCTGTTAGCCAAACTTCCTGCTTATGGCTTGACCTCTTCTCTCTGTTCCTTGATGATCAGTTTTCTTTCTGAATGTTTTGTAACTGTGGTTGTTGACAGCACAACAACTAGCTAATTCCCAGTTAACAGTGATGTACCACATTGTTCTGTTTTCACCTCTCTATTCCTTCTCTTCATCAGTGATCTTCTCCAGTCCCCATCTCCCACTCTCCTCCACGCCTTTGCCGAGATTCTACCCTTCATGTTTCCTATGCCTTCTCCTCACTACTTTCTTCTGCGACTCAAAATCAGTCTTATATCGCTCTTTTTCCAACTCTCAACTGCAAGTTACAGAGAGTATTTGAGAAGGGCACAAAAAATTTAGTAAAATCTAATGCCTTTAAGACTCAGTGCTTGATTGTTTCTTTATCTTCATCTCCTCCTGACAGCCTAATTGTCTTCGTCAAAAACAACATTTGAATTCTTTTATTAACATATCAGATATTCAGATAGCCTCCAACTTGTCTTGAAGGAATCGCATAATTCAGAATGCTAAAGCTGCTACTATCAAATTAGGAGTTCTGTAAAGTTATCGTCAATACTTTCCTTATCTCTTACCCTTCAAATCTAAAAAGGTTTCATGTGTCCCTGCTTAAATTACTACCCTGACATTTGGGGTGCTTTTTCTTACACTTATCTCCTTGGTAGGGTTGAAGCTAAGGCCATCAGACTTAGCAACAGTCCTCCCTTTACTTCTAATCTCGATTCTCTTTCTCTTTGAAGGAAGGTATCATCTCTCTGTCTTTTTTATAGGTACTACTGGTACATAAAAGACTGGCTAGGTTGCATAACGTACCCCAAGCAGCCTCATCACACAGGTACTGTGTAGAGATATGTTGCCAGCAGATCGGTCAGTGCAGTAACTGCTTCTTTCCTTCTATCTCCAAACTCTGGAACTCTCTTCCTGCTTCTGTCTTCCCTAACTATTATGATCTTTCTTCTTCTAGGAAGAAGAAAAAGCCTAAGCCTGCCATGTTTGTAGGTGTTCATTACTCTGACTCTTCTTTCAGTCCGTCCTTTTTTGAAGAACACATAGTGGTATTTATGAAAGAACTCTGCTGCACAGGATCTTCTGTTACTATTCCAGAACTAACTCACACTACACTAGATCATCTGGAGCTACTTCTACGCTAACTGTTACTAACAGGATCATCAGGTTCTATTCCAGAGCTCACTTGTACTAACAGTATCCTCCACTTATTATTCCTGTACTAGCTGGGTCATCTGATACAGTCCTTAATCTATACCAGAAATGCTGATGACTTGCAGGTTTAAAATAATGCCTTGTTACCGAGATTAAAAACACAATTATACATATATATATATATATATATATATATATATATATATATATATATATATATATATATATATATATATATATATATATATATATATATATATATATATATATATATATATATATATATATATATACTATCATTTCAAATAAGCAAATTTATGAACTATGAAACCTAACCATTTAATAATATTTTACTGCAGATTATTTTCATATTTTATGATTTCAAGCCTAATGATAAAATAAATAGTAATATCTAGCATATGAAGGTTCAACACGTGATCTTAATATTGCTAAATATTATTGGTTATGTTCTCATTTTTAACATGATATCATAAATAACTATTACCCTCCAGCATCCGACCCACCAATATGACCTCATATTCTACATATTATTAAAGAGTAATTAATAGTTCCAATCTCTATTGAAGCTATCCAGAGGCCTTGGTAGCTCAGTGGTAGAGCACGCGAGTCGCAAAACGACTACTGCGGGTCATTTCCACCGCCATTCGAATAGGAATCAATTGTAACACAAAATGGTGCACTAAAACGGTCCGTTTATATTAACAACAATCAAGGTAGAATTATTTTGGTGAAGGTACTTAAATGTTTAAAAAATTCAACTTGATATTCAGTGAAATAAAGTGGGATCGCCATGGCCGAGTGGTAACTATCATGACTCTAATTAGTCAGGTCATGGGTTCGAGGCCCACCACAGTTTAAGGATAGAAAGGGTATTCACTCAGGATTTTGGTCACACTTGCCAAAACCATAGTCCTTCGCAAAAGGCAGCATCCTATCTCTTACTAGTAAAGAAGGACCATGACATAAAACCGATCACATTCAATGAAATAACTTCAAAGAACTGGGAAAGGTGGAGCTCTATAATCTCAATTTTTCAAATAAATGTTAACTATTTAAAAAATATTAACCAGAAGTTAAAAACAAATCCCGATAGCTGGCATCGGACGAATAACAATGAAATTTTGCATTAGTTCATGCAATCACAATTATAATTATATCTCCGAGTAATTTACCACAGTAAAGGCTGCGTGTTCAAAAACCATATTCTAAGATGACACCCATGAAGATAATTTAATAGTATATACTACTACTTTGGAGCACAGATTAATTAATGAACTTCTCTGGTCCACATTAATACATATGATGCAAAAAGGACATTACTTCAATGCATTGCAATTCCTAAACACTAAAGACGAATATTTTCATTGATCTGCATACAGCACACTAAAACCCAACTCCTCATAAAACAGTAAATTAACATAACCAAAGAAATACTTCCTCTGTGTCGTAAAAGTCCACTAAATGGGGCAGAGCGGGAGGACTGGCAATCCCCTCCTCTGCATAGTATTCCTACTACTTTGGAGCACAGATTAATTAATGAACTTCTCTGGTCCACATTAAAACATATGATGCAAAAAGGACATTACTTCAATGCATTGCAATTCCTAAACACTAAAGACGAATATTTTTATTGATCTGCATACAGCACACTAAAACCAAACTCCTCATAAAACAGTAAATTAACATAACCAAAGAAATACTGTACTTCCTCTGTGTCGTAAAAGTCCACTAAATGGGGAAGAGCGGGAGGACTGGCAAGCCCCTCCTCTGCATAGTACAGTATTCCTACAAAGAACCAAGAGCCGTGGGGATATTCTGGCAGAAGCAATCCAGCCAGAACCCTAGTAAATGGGTCTCTGAATGTGCGTGGCTAGGGAGAAAGTAAAAGTATGAGGGAGGAGATAGGGAGTATGACTATCAAGAGAAAGATGGATGTGTTTGCACTGAGTAAAACGAAGATGAAAGGGATGGTGAGGTGACATCTAAGAGTGTAGTAGGTAGGGAGTCTGGAGCTTAGAGAGGGAGTGGCTCTGTTGGTAAGTAAAGAGATGAGTAGGTGTGTGGCAGAATGGAAGGAAGTATCATCTTGAATAACAATGGCTATAGTGAGACTGGGAAATGAGGTTTGGGCTTTTGTGAGTGTATATGACCCTGGCAGTGAAAGAAGTGAGGAGAAAAAGAATTTTGGATGAATGTGAACGAGTGTGTGAAAGTCTTGGGACTGAATGTGAATGTGGTGCTGATAGCAGATTGGAAGCTGGAGATCAGAATTAGCCAGTGGATGGTGTGCTTGGGAATTATGGAGTACCTGGAAGGAATGGGAGTGGAGAGAAAATAATAAAAATCTGTACTAAGAGAGATATTGATTATCAATACAGTATTTAAAAAGAGGGATGTGAACAAGTATACGTGGGTCAAAGTAGACAATAGTAGAGTAGTTGATAGAGCATGAATGGAGTATGTTGTGGTGGACAATATGGTGTCTGGAAGAGTACTGGTTGTGACTGTACTGAGAGGTGCTAGTGGTGGAATATCTAATCATTAATAAGTTGAAAGTAGAGTGAGAATGGGAGAAAAGTGGAGAAAGAGAAGCAGAAGAGGAAGAAAGGTAAAAAAATGTGAGAGAACTACATAAAAAAGAGAAAGACTGTAAATATATGGCTAGTTTTAGGAATGTGTGGAATGTAGTGAGAGAGAAAGTGAAGGAGGGAGTGGAAGAAGAATGGGTTGTTTCAAGGATGAAGTGTATGGAATGAGATTAACAGGTAGAAGTAAAAAGAAAGGTAGTGAATAGTAGAATAAGGAGGTGAGTGCAGTAGTGGCTTAACAGAAGCAGGCATTTGAAGTGTGGTTGCATGTTGGTAATGTAGAGGCATATGAAAGGAATACTGCAAAGAGGAGGTTAGCAAAGTACGTGGTGAGGGAGGCAAAGAGAAAAGTGGATGTAAAGTGGAGTAGATGCTTGTCTGAAAATTTTGAAAGGAAAAAAGATGTTTTGGAAGGAAGTGAAAATAGTGAGGAAAGGTGAGTCAGGTATGGAGAGAGTGAAAAGAACATTTGGGCAATTGCTAGTAGACAACATAGGTGAGAAACAGATGGGCTGAGTATTTCAAGGAGCTTCTAAATGAGGAAGATGGTAGAGAGGCAGAGATTGTGGCTGTGTGAAATGAATAAGGAATGCTAATGTTAGGTGATGAAAATTATGGAAAAATAACAACAGAGGAGGTGTATTTGGCATTGAGAGTAATGATAGCATGTAAAACACCTAAGGTAGATAGGTGTCATATTGAATGCTTGTCAAAAGGTGGGGAAGCATTAGTAGAATGGATGGTTAGGTAGTTGAATGTATGTTTCAGGAAGGGGGGGGGTCCCAGTTGCTTGGATGAGTGCATGAGTAGTTCCACTTTATAAAGGGAAAAGAGATAAGTATGTGTAATAGTTTTAGAGGAATTAGAGTGTTGAGTGTAGTTGGTAAGGTATATGGAAGAGCGTTAATCGAGTGATTTAAGGAAGGTACAGAAAGACTGGGGAAGAATAGTATGGGTTCAGCAGAGGAAGAGGATGTATGGATCAGGTGTTTGTAGTACGACAGGTGCGTGAGAAGTTCTTGGAGAAAGGTGAGGATACTTTTAGGGTTTTTATGGACTTCCAGAAAGCGCATGACAGGGTTGATAGAGAGGCATTGTTGAATGTGTTGCAACTGTATGGATTAAGTGGAAGAGAAGGAAGTTGTGGGTGAATATTTGTAAAAGAAAAGTCATGAGATGCATAAGGAGTGGTAATGTTGGCAGAGTGAATGTATGTGTGAATGGGGAGTTGCTTGAAGAGGGTTGAGAAATTTAAGTATTTGGGGTCGCAGGTGTCAAAGAGTGTGTGAGTGGATACGGAGGTAAATTATAGAAAGAAGGAAACAAGTAAATGTTTAGGTGGGTTTAAGTGTATTGAGAAATGGGTATTTGAGAAGGAATGCAAAGAGAAGGACATCTGAAGGTGTGATTGTGCAGCATTATATGGAGCATAGACTTGGAAAGCAAGAGAGGATGAATGGAACATGTTGAATGTAAGTGATATGATGTGTTTGAGTAGTATGACTAGTGTATCTAGAAGAGACAGTGTAAGAAATGAGGATGTCAGGCAGAGAATGGGTGTTAAAAGAAAGCTGTCTGATACGCTAAATCAGAGAGTATTGAGTTGGTCTGGATACATGGAGAGGATGAGTGATGAACGAATAGCGAAGAGAGTATGGAGTGAAGAAGTGGCTGGAGTTAGGCCAAGAGGAAGACCTAGAATTAGATGGATGGATCGTGAAAAGGGCATTGACAGCACATAGAATATCAGTGGAGCAGGGAGGAGATCATGCAAGAGATAGGGATGAGTTGAGAAATATTGTACACAGGTGACATGGGCAACAGGAATTTCTTGCACCTGCTAGCTCTGAGAACCGTGATGGACGGGTGTTAGGGGATTTTTTTTTCTATGAGTGACACCGGGACAGGCAGAAACTGCCCTCATCAATAAAGGCCCGGGCACGAGAAAATACCAAGATGAAGGAAAAGAAAAAGGTTAAGGACAAGGCAGAGATGTGATAATGTCACACAAAGGAAAATGATAGACAGAAAAAAAGTCAAAGTACAGAGGACCCAGAGATATGGAGGGCTAGGCTCTGAGATGACGATAGATCTGCTTTTTGAAGGATGATAGGTCATAAGAAATAGGAAACACAGAAGGAGGAAGAGAGTTCCAGAGTCTGGAGGTAGATGGGAAGAAGCAGTCGCTGTATCGATCAATCCGCGAGCTACAAATCTCCACACAGTACCTGTGAGATGAGGCCACTTGACAAGTGTTACGCAGCTCGGCAGTAGGGGAGGGATGCAACTCACTGACTCATCAGAGCAGCAATGGAAGTAGTAGCGATAGAAAAGAGAAAAGGAAGATACCTTATGGCGAAGAGAGAGAGAATCCAGATTAGAAGTAAGAGAAGGATCATTAATGAGCCTGGCTGCCTTAGATTCAACCCTATCAAGAAGGTAAGTAAAAGAAGAAGCACTCCAGATGTGTGAGCAGTATTCTAAGCAGGGACAGATAAGACCTCTGTAAATTTTAAGTAACTGCAAAGAGGAAAAGTAATGACGAAAATGAAACAAAACCCCAATTTTTTGGATGAATATTTAGAAATTTAGATTATATGATTCCTCCAAGACAAGGATATGTTGATAGAATTAAGAGGGTAAATTTCATTAGTTTTGAAGACAATAGGGTTATCAGGAGGAGAAGAAGATAAAGAGATAGACAGGAACTGTGTCTTGTAGGCATTGAATTTAACTAAATTTTGAGTGCCCCACTCAGATACTCTCTGCAAATCGGAGTTAAGAGTAGAAGAAAGAGTGATAAGAGATTGATTACGAGTAACAGATGAAGGTTGTGAAGAAAAGGCAGAGGAAAAGTGAAGGGTAGAATCATCAGCAAAGGCATGAAGTAGAGAGGAAGATGGGGATTGTAAAAGATCATTGATGAAGAGAAGGAACAGAGCCCTGTGGAACACCACTTGTAACAGAGAAAGGGCTAGATGTCGCGCCATCCACCACTCCAGATATAAAACGGTCAGTAAGAAAACTGGAAATCAGAGAACAGAAAGAAGAGGTAAAGACATAGGCAGGGAGTTTGGCTAACAGAGCCTTGTGCCAGACTCTGTCAAAAGTCTTACAGATATCAAGGGCAACGACAAAGGATTCCCCATAGTTCCTCAGAGAAGATGACCATACATGAGTAAGATAGGACAGGAGATCACCAGAGGATCTTGCCTTGCGGAAGCCGTACTGCTGATCGGAGATAAGTGAGTTAGATTCAAGGCGTTTCAAGAAGTGAGAATTGAGCAAAGTTTTGAAAACTTTAGCAATAGAGGAGGTTAGGGCAATAGTTCGGTAGTTAGAAGGAATAGAGTGGTCACTCTTCTTAGGAACAGGTTGAACTAGAGCATGCTTCCAAGATGAAGGATAGATACTGGTGGACAGAATGAGGCAAAAGAGACGGCAAAGCACCGGAGCCAGTTCATCTGCAAACTCCTTAAGGAACTTTGCAGGGATACCATCGGGACCAGATGCCTTGTTCGTCTTTAGCGAACGAAGAACCTTATGAACTTTGCGTGAAGAAAGGATAAGGGAGGGCATAGGGTTAGAGAGGGGTAAAGACTGAGGAACAGGTGCGCTGGAATCGTTTACAGAAGAGTTGGCAGAAAAATGAGAGCCAAAAAGAGTGGCTTTGTCAGTGGGAGAGCAAGCAATAGAACCATCAGAATGAATGAGAGGGGGAAAGCTTGAGTTACAGAAGTTTTTGGAGAGGTCTTTGGCTAAGGACCAGAAGCATTTGCCAGTGGGAGAGGAGTTTAGGCCATCAACTTTCCTTCTTATAAAGGAAGCCTTAGACCTACGTATCTGAGCAGTACAGCGATTCCTAGCTATAATAAAAGCAGAGTGAGTTAAATCGGAAGGAGAGGCTTGGTAAGATTGGTGAGCTCGATTCCTAGCCTGGATAGCCATGGAGCAGGCACGGTCAAACCAAGGTTTAGGGGAAGAGAAAGTTTTTGTAGAAGAGGGGATGTACGCCTCCATTCCCGCGGTCATGATCTCGACAGCTTTTAGAGCTACTTGATCAGGGTTGTGGGACCAAAAGCAGTAGTCATCCCATGGGAAGTCAAAGATAAAGTTACGTAAATTTTCATGTTGGGTACGCTCGAAGTGCCAAAGGCGGCACTGAGTAGGAGGGATTGGTGGTGGGGGAGCGAAAATGGAAGAGACTGAGATCATAGAGTGGTCAGATTTACCAAGAGGGGAAAGCACAGAATAAGAGTAGCTTGAAGGGTTAAAAGTAAAAAAAAAGCTCGAGTGTTTGCAGCATGTTCGTGATGATCAGGAACGCGAGTAGGATGTTTAATAATTTGCTCCAGATCATCAGTAATAGAGAAAGCAAGGGCCTCGCTTCCTCCCCCATCAGTGTGAGAAGAATAAAGCCACTCACTGTGGTGTACATTGAAGTCTCCAATTTAGAGAACTTCGGCACGTGGGTGAGAAGATAGCAAGGACTCATGGCACGAAGACAGATATTCGAAGAAAGACACACAAACTTGGTGGAGTTTGGAGAATAGTAGCAGAAGCAAAGGAAGATAGTGGTAGTGGAGAGATAGACTTTTAGCCAGAGAACATCAAAGTCAGGAGATTCAAGGTCCATGAGCCTCTCAACAGGAGTGTTAGTGTTGCAGTACGCACAGACCCCACCTTTGGATCGAAAAAGAGTATACAGATTATAGCGAGAGATTCGAAATGGGTCAGTGGAAGCATGCGGAGACAGCTGGGTTTCAGATAGGAGGAGGAGGTAAGGGAGGAAAGTGCCCAAGTGCTGTTCCACAGACGAAAGATTAGAGTTCAGCCCACGAGTGTTAGAATAGTGAAGAGTGAAAGAAGCAGATCCATTGGGAGGTGCAAGGTTAAGGGCAGACCCATTACAACCACCAGGCGTGTCTGCCCTCAAGCCATGTGATGAAGCAGTGAGGGCAAACCACCTGCGGCTGTCGGGCCTCATTGCAGAATATCTTTGCCTGCCTACCTTGTGGGTGACCCAAGCAGGGTGGAGGAGGAGGAAAAGTGTCAACCCTTTATCCCCAATGAGCTAACAGGAGTAGTTTAGGTAAGTGTGCATTATGGTGAATGTGTATTTCTTGGCTCGGTATTCCCCCCCTTACAAGGGGAAATGAGGCCATATATATATATATATATATATATATATATATATATATATATATATATATATATATATATATATATATATATATATATATAAATATATAGGTAGTCACCGTGGCTCAAGCGGTAGCGTCCGCGACTTTGAAGCGTCATTTCGAGGGTTCTCGTCCCGTCACGATCTGAGGTTAGCAAGGGCATGCACTCTGGGTAACGATTACAGCTGCCGAAACAAGTCCTTCTCAAGAAGGCAACCGTCCTAGCCTTTGGTTGAAAAGGGAGTCCGTGACGTAAAACCGGAACTTACTTACACACACACATATATATATATATATATATATATATATATATATATATATATATATATATATATATATATATATATATATATATATATATATATATATTAGTGAGCTTGTGTCAACTTGACTACTGAAAAAAGAGCGAAATAAATACGGATTCTTTAATCATACAATATTATGCTTCCACTATCTATATATATACATATATATATATATATATATATATATATATATATATATATATATATATATATATATATATATATATATATATATATATATATATATATATATATATATATATATATATATAATATATATATATATATATATATATATATATATATATATATATAAAAATATATATATATATAAAAATATATATATATATATATATATATATATATATATATATATATATATATATATATATATATATATATATATATATATATATATATATATATATATATATATATATATAAAATATATATATATATATATATAAATAGGTAAGCTTGTGGCAAATTGACACCTGAAAAGAGAGCGAAAGAAATATGTATTTTTTAATTATACAATATTATGCTTCCACTTTCTGTTGAAACAATCTTCAAGACAATCATAACCTTTTCACTAGGATGGTATTCGTTTTATGGTGTGAAATGAATATAAACAGAAAATTATTCTCCGCTATTGAAGAAGCTTTCATCGTAAAGAGGAAGCTTGATATTGTATAATTAATGAAATTACATACCTACTCTAGTGTGTGTTTCTCTCTCTCCTATGTATAAAATCTTATCAATATTTATTATCATAAACATGTCCGTAGGAACTCTAAAATCTCTCCAAGATAAGAGACACGTCTGCTGAATATATACCAATATTCAAATCCTCTTTCTACGTATATCACGTAAGCAGCCTTCGTTACTCAAGATTTTTTCTCTGGGAGAGCAAACACATGGCTAATAGCTAAATAATAGCATGGAAGCATCACTATCGAAAGATTTTCTTCTTGGGAAAGCAAACGAATGGAGAATGCTAAAATGTCTCTGAAGCAGATATGATCATTTATATAAGTTCTTATATAACAGAGATATCTAATACAGTATATATATTTCAGTGTACAAAGCACATGTGTCTTAACAATATTATCTTTCCCATGAACATGAACTTATAAGAAATCTAATGAGAAATGTTAAAAGTGTGATATATAAAACTTAATTCTATCAGTACAAGTACAACCACAGCCATGAGAGCAACATTATTCCTCTTAGCTTTGTTAGGGTTCAACCTCTCACAGGGTGAGAAACGCAAAAGCTTATTCTAAAATTCTACTAAGATACATCTGCTGCATACGGAGAATCGCCTTTTCGTTTTGAATTATAAAACAGTAATATCAATAAGTATTTTTGGTACTCGCTAAAAATACAAAAGAACTAGTATATCCAAGTGTCCAAAACTCCACTTTCTATCTCTTCATAAATCATTTCAGGATTCTCAAAGAAAATTCTCTACATTTTCGAACATGATACACATGACATTTTCTAATAATTTCTTATACATTTTCCTCCAAAATAAAGGCGCTGATGTTGGCTGTAATTTGAGTTATGACTTGAATGGTTGGGGCACGTGTACTCAAAATGGATGTTGTGAATTCACAGCTCAAAATACAGATCCCAGCCTCTGCGATGGATCTGGAGAAACCTGTTGCTACAGTACAGACCTATGCCCACGTGAGTATAAACAATGTAAAAAGAACAAGACGGCAGAAATGGTTTATATATTGGCAGTGATTTATTTAAAAAAATCTAGGTCACCGGGTGCTACCCATCCAAATATATATAAATTATATGAAATTTTAAAGTTCATTCAATAATAACACAGCCGATGTTCTTCATGACAGATACTCATCAGAACATCATAAAATCGCTAATATCCTTCCAATATCAGTTGTCAACTTTCTTAGACCAAATCCTGTGTCTTTCTCTAATAATACTTCAGATCTTAAGAAATTTATTTGACGTAGCCATGCAAAAAATGAAGAGTATCAACAAACAAAATGCATTATTGTCATATTTTTACTTTCAGCTTATGGACCAGACTTCTGCTTCCGAACATATGGTACGTGGGTAAGTCGATACAATTTCCACGCAAGTGAAAGTGAGGTTCATTCTGGATTCCAGGCTCTTAAAGATAAAGGTATTACTAGAGTGTACTTCAACATCTGGGCTGATGGTAGTATATATGCCAACAGTGCAACTGCTATAAACAATGGTGCTAGCTTTATAAGAGACAGTCTGCAATGGGCAGTTTCTTCAGCAAGGACTCTGGGTCTGGAAATCTATGCCTGGTTTGAGTATGGAACTCAAGCTCATTATGGGACTAGTCCAGACAACTCTTTCTCTGCAGAGCTAGTTATTAAAGACTGGCTTCTCTATAACCTTGTTGATGGTCAAAAGGTATACACAACTCCAGACGGTGGGAATTATGTTTGGACAGATCCTACTAACCCTGCTGTTCAACAGTTCTTTGCAGATATGACTGCTGATATTGTACGCAACTATGATCTAGATGGTATCCAATATGATGACCATATGGCCATGCCTAATGGGTTTGATACAGTGGATAACATTGGCCAGAGTACTAGATTTACTATTATGGAAGAATTCATGCTTAAAATTCGCGATGCAGTCTACTCTGCTGCACCAGGCACTAAGATTTCTTATTCACCATCACCCATTTCTTTCTCTGAAACTCACCATAATGTCAGGTGGGAGAACTACCTCCTGGATGGTATTGTCGATGAAGTAGCACCACAGTATTACAGGACCACAGCTGGGGATTATCTTAACACTCTCAATCAAGATCTTCCATATGTACAGGGACATCAAACAGCAATGTTGGGAGGAATTCGACTCTCAGGAAGTGGAGGTGCTACGCCTTCAGGAGAAGTAGATCGCATGATCGAAATATCCTACGAGAAGAAGCTCAAAGGAGTATCTTTCTGGTTTGCTGATGATATCATATTAGGAACGTATGTTCCACCCACTTTTGTATATTGCTAATTTCAATACTGAAGAACATTTAAAAACATACATCACGACAACTCTTTCTTTGGATAATTTTCATTGGCAAAATTAACTCTGATAAACACACATTTCGTCAGGTTTGTTCTTTTGTACAACTACGTAGGAAACCAGTTTTCAAAACATCTATTGTACAATTTCAAAAGCATGGTGGGACTAAGTTATATAAAATATCTCATGGCTCATGGTACTAAGTGTGAAAATAAATAATTACGCCTTCACAAAAAAAACGGTGAATTAGTATGTCTATCAATGTCCTCAAAAATTAATTACACCGATAACTTAGCACATTTATTTTTAAACAGAGGTTCTTTATACATCCACAGGCACTCACGAACACGATTTCAAACGTAAACAGAAAACAATTATGAAACAAAAATAATTAAATAAGAATATTATTTACAGCATTATCTGTAATTAGTAAAGATTGGTAATCCTGCTCAATGTGGAAAGGATATATGCCTTTACAATATCTCCCACGACGTTTGAGAAAATAATTCGTTACACGAAGAACCAAAGAGTAAAGGAATTGGTTTGAAAAAGAGACAGGTGGTTAGGAGTGACCTCATTTTCTATGGGCTATGGGGGAAGAGTCCTGAAGAAATTATCTCTCTCTCTCTCTCTCTGCTACATCGTCATTAGCTTACACCCTATTCATTTAGGATTGCTTTGATATGACATGAAAAGGGGAGTGATATCACTGTTGGGATAGTCAGAGGAAAACCGTGCCAAAAATGTTACTTGACATTTTAAAAAGGCTCAGCATAACAGAAGAAGAAGAAGAAGAAGAAGAAGAAGAAGAAGAAGAAGAAGAAGAGGAAAAGAAGAGGAAAGAAGAGGAGGAGGAGAAAAAGCAGAAGAAGAAGGAGGAGTAGAAGAATAAGAAAAAGGAAAAGAAGAGCAATAGCAGAAAAAGAAGAATACGAATAAGAAGAAGAACATTAGCAGCAACAACAACAAAAAACAGAAGAAGAAGAATAGCAGCACCACCAGCAGATGATGATGATGAAGAAGAAGAAGAAGAAAAGCAGTAGCAGCACCAGCTGAAGAAGATAAAAAGAAGTGCTGCTGTCAAATGATAAATGAATTTCGTGATAATACAGCTTCTTTTCAGTGAAGAGATAAGGCTAGCCTGGCAAAAGAACGTAACACTGATGACAGTAATGATGAGAAAAAAAAATACACAGGACGAAGCACAATACACACATTATATATATATATATATATATATATATATATATATATATATATATATATATATATATATATATATATATATATATATATATATATATATATATATATATATATATATATATATATATAAAGTAACACCAGAAGAGGTAGAGAAAATTGCCCTCATCGGGTCTGGTCAGGAAGAAAGTATAAAGCAAAGAAAATTGGAGATGGGGAGTCTTGTGACTTGTCAGATTTGAAGCGTATATAAGAGATGTATAAAGAACATCAAAGGATATTCAGTGTTGATATGGGCAAAGAAATGAAACGTAACTAAAAGGAGACTTAATATCGAGCTGTCTTGGGCAGTCCTATTAAAGTCCAAAAGACCTTCAGCTGTAGCATCGCAACGGGCGGTGACTGCCATAGGCCAACCTATTACATTGAAATATATATATACATATATATATATATATATATATATATATATATATATATATATATATATATATATATATATATATATATATATATATATATAAATATATATATATATATATATATATATATATATATATATATATATATATATATATATATATATATATATATATATAAATATATATATATATATATATATATATATATATATATATATATATATATATATATATATATATATATATAGAGAGAGAGAGAGAGAGAGAGAGAGAGAGAGAGAGAGAGAGAGAGAGAGAGAGAGAGAGAGAGAGAGAGAGAGAGAGAGAGAGAGAGAGAGAGAGAGAGAAAGATAGTTATAGTACATATATGCTAATGCCATTTGCCAACCTACTACGTGGTGCATATATATATATATATATATATATATATATATATATATATATATATATATATATATATATATATATATATATATATATATATATATATATATACACACACACAGACGGCTGATGCCATGGGCCCATCTACTACATGATTACACACACACAAGTGTGTATATATATATATATATATATATATATATATATATATAT
>JAXCGZ010009581.1:117500-128006 GCA_037179515.1 Halocaridina rubra
CAACAACGACAATTAATCCTACCATTGCGGGTGCAAGCCTACTAAACTGCCTCGATCATGATAACTGACTAGAGATAGTGTAAGGAAGGACCTGCGGCAGAAGAACAAAGCTAGAAGTAACACTAGCCTCCTAGAGAATTGTGATAGACAGCAAACCCACATGAAGAAAGGAAAAACTGTCGATAAAGAAGACGCAAAACTGTCATGATTGCACCTGGATGACCTGTCAACTCAGCAGGCTGAGTACATCATTAGAAATGTAGTATATACAGCATAACTATACCTCCATGAGATTGAGCTTTGGTATACTCAATAATACCTGTCTTGAAGTTCAGAGAGAGAGAGAGAGAGAGAGAGAGAGAGAGAGAGAGAGAGAGAGAGAGAGAGAGAGAGAGAGAGAGAGAGAGAGAGAGAATCTCTTTATTTATAAATATCAAAATAAAACAGTGGATAGGGATCGATATTTTGATATGGCTGGCTCTAGAACTAGAGGTCATAGTTTGAAGCTTCGTAAGAAAACTTCTTTGCAGGATGTAAAGAAATACTTTTTCAGTGTAAGAGTAGTTGATAATTGGAATTCGCTAAGCGAGGAGGTAGTTAATGCTATCTCAATCCATAGTTTTAAGGACAGGTATGATAAGTATCACTAAGTCTAAAATGGAACCGATCAGGAGACGGGAAGATACGAGCTTTGGGCTCTTTCCCGTAAACACAATTAGGTAATCACATGTGCGTGGATGTACGTATCCAGCGTGCATTTAGCAGCATTTGCGTAGATTATGCACAAGTGCGCGACGGTTCTCTTTCTATGGCTACATCAACACCGAATATTGTTGGATATTCGTTACACATTTCTTATTATCCCTTGACTTCTGACAAGTCACAGCACTCCCCATCACCGCTTCACTTTATGTTATCTTCGTGCCCAGGCCTAATGAGGGCAGCTTCATTTTTTTTTTTGGGGGGGGGTGCCAAAATAGCACGCATAAGTCTCACAAACAAGCATCAAAACAACGCCAATTACCCAATCACAATCTAAATTTCCACGGCTGAAATGGCAATAAATGTACGATTTATCAATTGCCTCCATTTATATCTTTTTCTTTATGTCTTATATTTTTCTATCAAGTTACGTGGCATTTTCTTCAATTCTTTGATTTTTCCACTCTTCGTTTACGAATATTTTCCTTTTTTTTAATTTTTCTTTACGCCTCTTTTTTTCGACTTTATTGCAACACCAAACCTAGTAAGAATATGTCCTTGGCTCTGCAAGGAAGGACAGCTGGAGGAGGAGGAAGAAGAAGAGAGGAGGAGAGAGAGAGAGAGAGAGCGAGTCGTAGTAACTATTGGCCGGTGACGTACAGCTATTTTAGCCGGTGATGTCATTACGTCGATGTGAACCACTGACAAATTTGTATAATCTACTTCAATATAATTATTATTATTTCCACAAAGGAGAAGAAACATACCTCGTCCGCGCTCGCTACCCTCCTTGTAATATTCGAACCAATGGGGCATAGCGACGGGACTATAAAATCCCTCCTTACAATTTTCCTCCCGCAGAGTTATTTGCTTTGACTCAGCCCCCTCCCCTTCAAGAAGGATTGTGGCTTCTTTATATAGATTATTATTATTATTATTAAAGTATCAGCAGCCATATACTGATATCTGTACACTAAACTGGAAAATAGATAGAAAATATTTTCTTAAAAGAAAACGCCATGTACCGCTGAAGCTAGCCAAAGGTCCCAGAATTTTTTCTGACAGTCCTCTCCCCTTCATGCCAATTGAGGTAGCGCCTTTAGATGTCTCCTATACACGATGGGAATATAAGGGTGGTGGAATTATCTTCCCTCTCACCATTTGGATTATCTCTATTAATCGATTCCTATTTCTACTCCAAAATAAATGTATCATTTGATGTTCCACAGGGATCAGTCCTTGGTCCTATCATCTTCTCCATTTATGTACATGATCTATCTTGTTTCATTTCTGACTGTCTAGTTGTACAATATGCAGATGACACTCAACTACTCCTTACTGGTGATATTAATAATGTCCCAGACATTATCGATAGTAAAACACAATGCATGTTTATTGGTTCAAGGTACCTTATAGCACAATTTCCAGAAAACTCAAAAAATAATTTTTGCGGCAATGTCATTACGCCTTGCGAAACCGTAAAACATCCAGGAATCCACTTTGATAACTACATGTTGTTTGATTCCCATATAGATAAAGTATGCAAAAAGATTACAGGAACATTAATGTACTTATCACGTATAAAAGACAATTTTGAGACTACCACTAAAATAACGGTTGTTGAGTCTCTAGCGCTAAATCACTTTAATTATTACACAACTGTATGGGGAGCTATCAATATGACTCAGATAAATAGAATACAAAAGCTTCTTAATGCTGCAGCTCGAGCTGCCCTGGGAGGAAAAAGAAACTCTGAGCACATCACACCAGCTCTCAAAAAATTTGGGTGGCAGCGGGCAGAAAACAAGGTCGCCGATGCTATTTACATTTTTGTATACAAAATTTTGAACCATCATTATCCTGACTGACTTTTTAATTTCAACACAGTCAGGGATATAAGGGGAACCAGTACAAGGTAGAGTAGTGAGCTCTTTATTCAGAGAACAAATACAGATACAGGTTATAAGATGATCACTATTAAAGGGCCAACACTATGGAACAATATTCCAGAACATCTTAAAAACTCATCCTCCTTCAGAGCTTTCAAAGGCAAACTATATAGTTTTCATTTGGAAAAATAGTTGCTGCTCACACACTAATCAAACAAGGATTTAATGTAATGTCCCTTAACACTAGCTGTTCTATCGCCGCCTTTGATTTCTCTATCGCCTTCTTTGATTTCTAAGTTAAGATCTAATTATTTTCATTGTAAGAAACACAAATACGGTGATGATACTGATAATAACAATCCTGTATCGAGTATTACTATTACTGCTTTATTATTAACATTAAATCGTAAACATTTTATTACAGTATGATTATTGCTATTATAATTTCATACATCTCTGTTAACTCGAGGCAATCTTCATTTTCTGTTCACTTTTTGCTTAATTACATGTCTACTTATAAGTGTACTCTTAGTTTTGTAAAAGAATAGCCATTGTATAAAAATGGAAATAAATGTTGGTTTGCTTCTATGTGTGGAATTATTCTTTCACGACCAAGGATACCCCGAAGTAAATATGAGCGAAATTCTATCCTCAATACCATTTTAGTCGCCTCCGACCAAGCAATGGAAATATAAAGAGTAGAATTACTTTGCCTCTCACCACTAGGGATATCCTGTTATGACACTTTCTACGACGAGATGGGTATAAAAAGTCAACACTTATTTGTCTCACCCTTGATCGCTCCTTAGGGCACGCAGGGCATTGGAGGGGGAATTTCTTTCTTCCTTTACCACTTCAGTGGCTTCTTTCACACGTATGGAAATACAAGGGTGGAATTCTTTCTCTCCCCCCCCCCCACCACCAACTCAAAGAATACCCCCCTTGTATGCGTCTTCTACGACGCGAAGGGAATGAAGGTGAGAACATTTCTCTCTTTCACTTATAGGAGGAATAGCTGGCTTGCTCTTCCGGCACACTGTGGGAATTAGATGGGATTATTCCCCCCCCCCTTTTTTTAGGATGGGATAGGACAGGAGGGGAAAAAAGGGGGAGGGGATTAAGGATATAGGGAATTGGAGGGAAAAGCACGAAAATTAAATAAAGAGAGAAAAAAAAGAGGGGCAGACTCTCGTGCTAAGTTTTGATCTAGAATTCAGATTCTGGATCTAGTGGTTTTCCTTCTTCTCTCGCCATTGAGATTCCCATTTAATAAGATGCATCTAACGCCACGAAGGGAATGCAATGTTTAATGACTCACAATGGCTTCCCAATCGAATGGGGGTTGAACAAAGACATGTTGGAGCCGGGGGAAGAAGGCTAAACGCTCACCCTTAGCCTCCAGCGGCGAGAACGAACTCGCGTTAGTCGATTACCGACTCGCTCATCTGCCGCTAAAGTATCGCGGTTCCCACCCCTTTTAGGTGCCTCTGATACCACAACGGGAATATAAGATAGAAATCTGTCCCCCCATTCGCAGTGTTATCCCTTTTAGACACCTCCTACGGCGAGAAAGGAATATGGAATAGGTTTTATTTTCCTTTCACCACAAAGGATATCCCAGATAGATGACTCCTCGGACACGGATTGACCATAAGAGATGAGCCATTTCTCTACTACCACCTCCTGGGACACCTATTTTATGCTCTGCCTACAACACAAAAGTATGAATCCTCCTCCACCAGAAATACCTCTTCTAGTCACCTCCTACGACACACACAAGCAATATACGCCTTGTTGTTGCTTCCTACGACACAGAAGGCATTATTTTCTACGAGTGAAAACAATAATAAATTAGACATTTTATTTAACAAAAGCATTTAAAACGTGGGATTTACGGAGTGGATTATCATATTTAACATAAATAATTATAGTTAACTATATCTGTATTCAAATAAATTCTTAAAAATACTATAATGAATTTAATAGTAGTAGTAGTAGCAATAAATAATAATTATAATAATAATAATAATAATAATAATAATAATAATAATAATAATAATAGCGGCTTAAAAATAAACATCAAAGAAAACGGGAGATGACGTCATGGATTTTTTCAGCCATGACGTCTTCGTCAGATCGGATTATGACATCATTGTTGTTACCCGTTCTTGCAAGGAGTTGCAGCTTTTAAGCCACGTTTAGTTAATGTATTACTCGAATGACAACAAACGCTAGTGCTTCAATAGGTAGCACAATAATCATTAAAATAACATCAACATCATAAAATTTATAATAATTACTATCATAATTATTATTAGTGCTATTATTATTATTATTATTATTCTTACTATTATTATTCTTACTATTATTAATATTAAATGAGATTTAATGATGATAATGAAATATAAACTATCAATAGCGCCTATGATAAATAACCCAAGAGAACATTAAAAACTCTTTCATTTTTTCTCGGGTGATAAATAAATAAATAAATAAAATTTATAAACAAGCATACATAAGTAAATAAATAAATAAGTAAATTGAGGTAGTCTTACCTCGTGTAAGTCGACGCATGACGTAAGCTTCACTAACGGCAACATTCCGTCACTTCTACGTCATTAATTCGTCATCATTATTTTCGGAGAATTTCTATTTACTAAAACATATTCATGCAGGATATATCTGACATTATTAGAATACCAAGTTACTTCAAATTAGCAAATAAAGAGAGAAACGTTGTGTCTATGCATCTCTCTCTCTCTATTTCTCTCATATATATATATATATATATATATATATATATATATATATATATATATATATATATATATATATATATATATATATATATATATATATATATATATATATATATATATATATATATATATATATATATATATATATATATATATATATCCTTTCTTAGTATTTTCTTATCATCTACTTTTCTCTTTTTTTAAATATGGGTATTTTTTCAATCTTCACTCCTTTCTCGGTTTATATATATATATATATATATATATATATATATATATATATATATATATATATATATATATATATATATATATATATATATATATATATATATATATATATATCCTTTCTTAGTATTTTCTTATCATCTACTTTTCTCTTTTTTTAAATATGGGTATTTTTTCAATCTTCACTCCTTTCTCGGTTTATATATATATATATATATATATATATATAATATATATATATATATATATATATATATATATATATATATATATATATATATATATATATATATATATATATATATATATATATATTATACTACTCATAAGCCTCTCTCTCTCCACACAAAAGCAGAAAGAAACCAACCTCTCAGCTAACTGCTAAACTAAGGAATGAATGTATTCTTGTTTTTTCTTTTTCTTTTTTAATTTTACAGCTTCTACCCAACCTAACTCGTCTCTTCGTATTCACGTTTAAAAAAAAAAAGAATCCATGTTATACAGGCATCAATTATATTCAAATAAAGAAGCTGTAAAATGAACAAAAGCATCGAGATGAATGCATTCATTTCCTAGCTTAGAAGTTAGCTGAGAGGTAGTATTCTCCTTTTAGACCTTCATTGGTGTAGTTTGTAGTGCCTCTGCACACGAATTATTTGTTTCTGTTCGAATCCCGACCAGGGACAAAATATGCTTAATGTTCTCGCATATGTTAATGTGTTTCTTTGATTATTATTGATGCCTATATAGCACGGAATTTGGATTCAATGCGAAAACGACGCCACGAGTAAGGTTGTAAAGAAGCTGTAAAATGAACAAGACGTATTCAAAAGAATGCATTCATTCCTTAGCTTAGCAGTTACCTGAGAGGTTGGCTTCTTCTGTTAGACCTTCAGTGGTGTAGTTAATAGCACCTTGGTACACGAACTATGTATCATAGATTCGAAACCCGACCAGAGCAAAATATGTTTCATGTTTTCACATATGTTAATGAGCTTAACTGATTATTATTGCTGCCTATATACCATGGGATTTGAATTAAATGCGAAAACAAGGCAACGAGTGAAGTTGGGGAGAAACTAAAATGAACAAAAAACATTCAAGAGAATGAGTTCATTCCCTAGCTTCGCAGTTATCTGAGAGATTGGTTTCTTCTTGTAGACCTTCAGTTGTGTAGTTGGTAGCGCTTTGGCACACAAATTATGTCTTAGGTTCGAATCCCAGCCAGGGGCAAAATATGTTAATGTGTTTCTTTGATATATATATATATATATATATATATATATATATATATATATATATATATATATATATATATATATATATATATATATATATATATATATATATATATATATATATATATATATATATATATATATATATATTCCCTTTTTAGTCTTACTATCAGTCTCCATTATAGGGGTGGACACAGACAGACTGGAGCTGGGGATGTATACAATACGAAAGTACAAAACAAAAAACACAAACAAATAAATAAATACACAAACATTCATTTTTTGCATAACAATGACATCATTATCTGTAGGTTGTCGGCTCAATGTCACTGATACCTCATCATGTCGTCATCATTATACCAAGACAAACTCATTCTTAAAGTATGATTTAGTCATGTTGAATATCATTAGCACTCCTAACCATAAGGATTTTTCTCTTTTACAATTATAATTTCTCGTATGGATTGTATATGAGCAGTGTCCAGAATATATGTATACGAGCAGTGTCCAGAATATATGTATATGTATGTATGTATGTAAGTATGCATGAATTTTACTTGCAGTTTTAGCAGAAAGAGCACTGATTGTGATTTCCCATCTAGCAGTCGCACAATGCAAATAGTATGTATGTACAGCATATAAGTATGTATGAAAGCACAAACGAGCATATGTGCGTGCTGGCACCCATGAAAGCGTGTATGTACCAGAAAGCAGAGGGATCTTTCATTATGCCCTTTTTTAAGCCAGTTTGTAATGAAATTGTTTCTACACTTTTTCCACATATCTACTAATGGAACAAATGGGTTGTTACAAGAACGACACCACTACAATCTCCTTTTTTATTCCAAAGAACCCGTTGCAAAGAAATGCAATACGGACCACAATAAGGAGTCGACCTTAAAACCTCCTGGGTATAAATCAGACGACAATTCACTTTATGCAGGTATGTAAACAAAGACCTTTTCAGAGGGGAAAGACCACTGATCGTTTTTGCCATAACTATAATACTAATAATAATAATAATAATAATAATAATAATAATAATTATAATATTGATAATAATAATAATAATAATAATAATAATAATAATAATAATAATAATAATAATAATAGTAGTAGCAGTAGTATTTTAAAATTACAGTATATAATGCCTAGGTCGGCATTCGAACCTGGGACCTGTAGAATAGGAGGCCAAACATAGGATATAATTATTTGAAAACAATTAAATATATGTAATTGCACAGAAGTCATTCTACCAATAATAATAATACTAATCTGGAATTCATGTTTTGTGATAAAAGCTTATATACATGACTATTTTTTTTTCTCTCTCTCAAGAAGAACCAAGAGAATTTTTCGTAACGCCAAAAGAGTGATCGGCCCATGATCTCATATGATCAATTGTTTTATACTCCTTACTGTCTCCATATTAATATACGAAGTTGACGTTCAACATAGCTAAAGAGGAGCGAGATATATCTGATCCAATATTATGATGTCTTAGAAGGCCACACGAAACGCTATTATATCATGAATAAAAGAACAATAATGATGATCACTACTGCAAAAACTAACTCAATAACTCAAATTGCTACTCCTTAATAAAAATATTAACAATAATTTTAATAATAATGATAATAATAATAATAATAATACCACAACTACTGCTACAACTACAACTACGACTACTACTAATATTAGTAACAAATATCAAATAGCTTAGCACCATAATGCACAAGACAAAAGTACAGTATTATATGTATATATACAGTACCGGTATACAAAAAATGGAACTTATGGTAAAAATTCTAATGGACACAAAGTAATTAGTATTGCAAATATCATTTAACATTTATTAGGTGCAAATGTAAAATGAATATCTTATATAACCACAAATCCTCAGCGATGTACTCTTACAATATCAAATACACCTTGTTCTCAAAATAACGCCTAGATAGGTTCTCAGAAGTGTCGTGTAAATGGAAAATCGCGTGAAAAAACGAGTTATTTTCCATAGGAAACAATGATAAAGGGCATAGATACGTTCCAAACCTTACATAGACACACCATGCCAAAGATATAAGATAAGTAAAAAAAATATTTTATTACTACATAGCAAAGCAGAAAGCCCTGTATCTATTTTTAAGAGTATACAAAAGATATTCATATTCACTTTACAGCTAGAAATTAACATACATTACTATACTTTACTCTATTATGCAGTGGGCAACAGTTATACAGTACACTGGGACATGCATGGTGGCAGTGAGCAAGTAACTTATGTGGTAGAAGAGGAGGAGGATGCAGGAGAACGAACCTCTATCTGCAAATGTATATAAAGATAAAATAAGAATTATAAATAACCAAAGCAAGACTAAAAAACGAAAAAAAAAATTAATTATGCAATGCCTAAATCTACCATATGACAGATTAAAAAAACTTAATCTACATTCTCTAGAGAGGCACAGAGTTAGGGGGGATATGATTGAGGTGTATAAATGGTTTAAAGGGATTAACAAGGGTGATATTAATAAAGTTTAAAAAATTCATGATCAAACCAGAACTCCTAATGGGTAATGGATTTAATCTTGATAAATTTAGGTTCAGAAGGGAAATTGGTGAAAATTGGCTTGGTAATACCGTAGAGTATTCCTAGTAGGATAATAAATGCCAATACCTTAGACACCTTCAAATGTAGATTAGATAGACATATGACAGAGGTAGGGTGGGTATGAATAGATTAGTGTTTATTAGAAAAATCATAAAAAGAAAAATAGAATAAATAAGTAGAGTAGAATAGAATAGGTTAGACATGCTGAAAATATCATTCAAAAATGGAACTGCCTCGTGTGTGCCAGTAAGCATGTTGCAGTGTCCCCTATTCTTATGTTCTTAATATTTTCAGAACACGTGTTTTGCATCCTCCTTCCATTTTCAAATTTGTATCTGGTTTCTGAATGACAAATTTGTTAATAAAATGTATCCAATTACTCTCTCTCTCTCTCTCATATTTCTTTACAAAAAACGAATTAAAACTTAGGTTTATTACCTTTAAAATGAGCACTGTAATGAACGTGATTAAGACTAAAGCAATAATTGTATTTACATAATAAGATGAAAAATTTCTACCTAATTCCTGTTTAAGAGAGACATTACAAAGGATTCGTGGAAAGGAAATTAATTTAACGGTCTTTTAACTCATTAACGTTTTTATTAAAAGTGCATTATTATATTTATCATTTGCTGCCCCAAACGACTCATCAGCTTGTAAAGTAACTGATGTATGCGTTGTTTGTAAGACTATTCTCCTTTTAATATAAATATATTCTATATAATGTAAGTGAAATGAAACGAGAGAGAGAGAGAGAGAGAGAGAGAGAGAGAGAGAGAGAGAGAGAGAGAGAGAGAGAGAGAGAGAGAGAGAGAGAGAGAGAGAGAGAGAGAGAGAGAGAGATTATTTTATTAATTTATTGCGCCAAGGCGTCAGACATTACATGAGTTCATACAAATAATGCTTCAAATGGATATAAAACCAAGAATTGAACATGGTTTACAGGGAGGTGTACATATTGATAAAACATTGCTGCATACTAACATACAACTCACAGAATGGCAGCACAGAGTACATTATATGCAAAAGTAAAGCTCAGAGAAACGCAGAATGCACAAACAGAATTATATAGCAACATA
>JAXCGZ010009582.1:0-10000 GCA_037179515.1 Halocaridina rubra
ACACGACCTAGGAGACCTACATCGAATGATAGAAAGTCTTGCAGATAAGGTGAAAATTTTGGAAGCAGATTCTGAAAAGGTGAAAGCCTTACAACACAAGGTGGGTTTGCTAGAATCTGACATTGTCCTACTTAAGAGAGATAATTCTAGGCTGAAACTCCTATCAGAAACATCTCCACCTCTCAGTTCAGTGCTGTCACCTAACAACGATGATGTCCCTTCTATCAACAACCCTCAGGTTTTGCAAACTAGGTTTTCTGTCTCTACTCACAATTCCTTCATTGCATTGAGAGACAAATGTGACAGTGGTAGTGAAGAAGAGGTAGATCCAGATAAAAGTGATAGTCATCAAGACAACCTGAATACACCATCTAGCATAAATAATCAAATCAGTAACAGGTTACAAAATAGTGATGAAACAACAGCGTCCTTCCCCACTACTCTTAGCAATACATCAACTGGCACTAACCAGAACAAGATTCTTCCCAGCACAAACAACCAACCTGGTAAAGAGTTGCAAAACGGCGAAGAAGATATAGAGTCAATCTCCACTACTCCTAACAACACAGCAACTATCACTAACCAGGACAACCAAATTACACCTTCCAGCACAAATAACCAACCCAGCAATAGGCTGCAAAATAATGAAGAAAACAGAAAAGACAAAATAGCAGCAGTCTCTATTCTAAACATTCCATCTAAGTCCTCTCCCCCACAGCCACAGTTGCCCAATAATGCAAGTGCAAGGGTTACAGCTCAAATATATATTCGCATTCCTGGCAACCCCTTTGAGAGAGAGATACGTAATACATTGACAAATCAAGGCATTCCTTCTGAAGAAGTCTTGATTAAGGAGCTTTCTCGCAAACCAAACTGGGTTTCCTTCGCAATAACAATATCGAAAGGATTTGAATATGTGCCTTACAAACTGAAGCAATGGCCTACAGGCACAATTGTCCAGCCATTTCGTTGGGGCAAACAATGGACACAGCCTGGGTATTCTACAAAATATCCCAAACTACAGTCATACCAAAATAAACAGCAAAGAGCTAATGAAACAATCCCCTATATGAGAGACTACAGAAAGAGACACGATACAAACCTCTCTTATCGCCGTCCACGCACAAGAGACTTCTCCTGGAGTGATGGCTCTTACAACCCTAGACACTCACCTAGGCATACAAACTTTGGGAAGGCCCGATCATACCACGGCACGTACTCAAACCAGCGTTACACATCCAACGGCAGGTACAGACACCAGGATCCATGGGCTAACCCCAGAACACACTACAATGATGAATTCCCAGCAGAATCACACAGTCGAAACTACAACTATGACTATGGATACCACCCCAATGAAACATGGTAAGAATGTAACATTAGTACATGTGAACGCTCAGTCCCTGCTCGCTCATGTTGAGGAAATAATAATGCTAACAAAAGACTACAACATAGACATCCTCTGTGTAAGTTAAACTTGGCTTCCTCCTACAACTGAAAATAAATATGTGAATATCCCAGAGTTTAAAATATTTCGCAATGACCAAGGCCGAGGGGGTGGGGTTTGTATTTATGTTAGAAATTATGTTAGTGCATCAGAAATAACCACAGGTTTAGAAAAAACTGAGGAGTTCGAAGATTTATGGATCACTGTGCAGTATCAGAAACTTCCATCTTTCATTGTAGGGTGTGTTTACCGTCACCCTAAAGCACCTACCAGTTCATTCAATCATCTGCTAGAAACATTCAGAAATATCTGTGTGCGTCATAAACCCATATACATACTTGGTGATTTTAATGATGACTTGCTCTCAGCAGATAACAAAATGAAAAGGGTGATCAACACTGTGAAGTTAACACAAATAGTGACAAAACCGACCCGCATAACCTCTAATTCTAGGACTCTTATAGATCTGATAATAACAAATAAAGTGGAAAGTATACCCTATTGGGACGTAGTTCCCTGCCCAATTGCAGACCACGAGCTGAACATTGCTATGCTAAACATAAACAAGCCGAAAAGGAAGCCTCTCCTCAAGACATTCCGGTGTCTAAAAACTTACTCCCCTGATATCTTTTGTGAAACATTAATCAACAACACAAATGCACTTAATAGAATTAAATACACAGATAACGTCGATTTGCAGGTTGAGATTTTAACAAAAGTCTTCCTTGAATGCTTAGATAGTTGTGCACCCATTGTAACAAGAAAAATAACCCGCCCCTCAGCCCCCTGGCTAACTAATGACATCAAAGAGGCAATGCAAATCAGAAATCAAATACAAAAAGAGCTAAAAATGAATAGATATGATATGACTCTCCGAGAACGTTATAAAACAGAAAAGAAATGTGTCAGATCTCTCATCAGAGTAAGTAAAAAAGACTTAAAAAAAAAAACAATTTAATGACTCTAGACATGATACAGCAGCAATATGGAAAGTGATAAGAAGCATGATACCAAATGAAAAGAGTACCTCAGAAAGTTATGAAAATATTACGGAGTTGAAAGACAAAGCAGATAACTTTAATAACTATTTTGCTAACGTTGGCAAAAATACATATGAAAAAACTCAAGAAAACATCAACTCAGTGAATATGAGTAATTGCTTAAATGACAATTCTTCCAATGAAAACACAAGAGAGTACTTCAAGATAAATCCTATAGATTGTGCTACCCTAATTCTTACCATAAATAGCCTAAGAAACTCTGGCTCTTATGGTTCAGATGGTATACCATTTCAGTTCATCAAAGATGCTCTACCCATGATTGCATCCTATATTCTAACTATTATGAACACTTCCATTGTTACTAAAAAGTTTCCTGACTCTTGGAAAATATCACATGTAATACCTCTGCATAAAAAGGGGGACAGAGAAGATGTGACAAACTATCGTCCCATTTCCCTGCTACCCATTTTCTCTAAAATATTAGAAAAAATTGTTGCATGCCAACTTATGTCATATTTAGAATCAAATAGAATAATAAGTATTAACCAACATGGTTTCAGACCGAAACTTTCGAAGGAAACTGCACTGCTTAAAGTTGCGAATAGTATATATAATAAAATAGATATGAACAAAATATCTCTTCTCGTATTATTAGACTTATCAAAAGCCTTCGATAGTGTAAACCATGAAATTCTTTTAAGTAAATGTATTAACTTAAATATTGATCCAAGCTGGTTTAGCGTGTATCTAGTTAATCATAAACAGTCCATACGTCTTAACATTATCTCTGTGCCAAAAAATATATCATTTGGTGTTCCACAGGGATCAGTACTTGGTCCTATCCTCTTCTCCATTTACGTAAATGATCTATCTTCTTTCATTTCTGACTGTCTAGTCGTACAATATGCAGATGACACTCAACTACTCCTTAGTGGTGATATTAATTATCTCCCAGAGCTAACTTTAAGAGCAGAAAACACTCTGTCAAAAATTAAAACCTATTTCCAAGAAATTGGGCTGTTAATTAATGAAAGTAAAACACAGTGCATATTTATTGGTTCAAGGTTCCACATAGCACAAATTCCAGAAAACACAACAATTAATTTTTGCGACAGTATTATCACATCTAGCAAAATAGTGAAAAACCTAGGAATTCTCTTTGATAACCACATGTTGTTTGATTCCCACATAGATAAAGTATGCAAAAAGGTTACAGGATCATTAATGTATTTATCACGTATAAAAGACAATTTTGAGACTACCACTCGAATAACTGTTGTCGAATCTCTAGCCCTAAGTCACATTAATTACTGCACAACTGTTTGGGGATCTACCACTAAGACTCAGATAAACAGAATACAGAAGCTTATTAATTTTGCAGCTCAAGTTGCCCTGGGAGGAATAAGAAAATATGACCACATCACACCAGCTCTCAATAAACTTGGGTGGCTGCGGGCAGAAACTAAGGTCGCTTATGCTATTTATGTTTTTGTATTCAAAATTTTGGACCATCATTATCCTAGCTGGCTATTTGATTTAAAAACAGTCATGGCTATGAGGGGAACCAACACAAGACAGAGCAGTGAGCTCTTTATTCACAGAACAAACACAGAAGCAGGTTCAAAGATGATCACTATCAAAGGGCCAACACTCTGGAATAATATTCCAGAGCATCTTAAAAATGCATCCTCCTCCACAGCTTTCAAAGGCAAACTATATAGTTTTCTTTTGGACAAATAGTTGCTGCTCATTAAGAACTAATTATTCTCATTGTAAGGAAACAAATATGGAAATGATGCCGATAATAACGATCGTGTATCTAGTGGCATACTTACTACTTTATTATTAACATTATTTTTTAACATTTTTATTACAGCATTATTATTTTCTATGAAAGCTACATTTAATTTAACTATATGTCTAACCCTCTTATTTATTAGTTTAATTACATGTCTACTTATAAGTTACTATTAATGTTGAATAACCATTGTACAAAATGGAAATAAATGTTTTGATTTGATTTGATTTGATTTGATTTGAAATGTATTGCATCTAACTCTGATTTCCAAGAACCAGTACAGCTTCCGCAAAGCAAGTACTGATGATCACCTGTCCTATCTCAATTATGTATGGTCATCTTCTCTAAGGTAATTCTTTGTCGTCTCCCATGATAACTCTAAGGCTTGTGTAAGAGTCTAACACATGGCTGTGTTGGTCAAACTTCCTGCTTATTGCTTTACCACTTCTCTTTGTTCTCTGATATCCAGTTTTCTTTCTGAACATTTGATATCTGTGGTTATTGAAGGCGCAACATTTCAGTAATCTCAGTTACCAGTGGTGTTCCAAAGGGTTCTATTCTTTCACCTACTCTGTTCCTTTTCTTCATTAACAATCTTCTCTAGTCGTCCTCCTCCTCTCTTTTCCACACCTTTACCTGTGATTCTACCCTTCATTTTACCTCTGGCTTCTTTTCACAATCTTCGTCTGTTTTTCGTAACCAGTCACCTTTCACTCTTTCTTCCATTTTCAACTTCGAATTTACAGAGAATATCTGAGTGGGTAACCCAAAGTTTATTTAAATTTATTGATTTCAAGACACAATTTTTGCCTATCTTTTTATAGTTTCTCCTTCTGGTAGCCCTATTAGCTTTGAAGCTAGCAAAATTTACCCTTTAAAATCTATCAACAAATTAGGAATCCAGGTGACCTCTAATTTGTATTGTAGATGTCACATGTTAAAAATTTCTAAATCTGCGTATAAAAACTTGGGCTTCCGTTTAGTTTTCGTCATTATGTTTCATCTTTTCAGTTTCTTTAAATCTATAAAGGTCTTGTCCATCCCTGTTAAAATAGTGCTCGCACATATGCGGTGCTTCCTAGTAAAATTGTCTCCTTGATAGAGTCTAATCTAAGGCAGTCAAACTCATCAGTGACCCTTCTCTTACTCCTAAACTTGATTTTTTTTTCTCTTATCTGTAAATAATATTCCCTTTCTCTTTTCCTACCTTCACTACTTACATCACTGCTCTGATGAGTTAGCGAGTTGCATCCTTTACCCCCTCTCCAAACTGCCTTGTTTGACAGATCATGTGTGGAGATTTATAGCTTGCTGGCTGGTCGGTGCAGTGACTGCATCTTCCCATCCACCTCCAAACTCTGTTTTTCTTCATTTTTTTGACCAATCACCCTTCTAAAAAAGAGAATCCATAATCATCACAAGACCTGCTACTGCCATATATCTAGCTCCTCAATGTTTCAACTATTCTTTCAGCCTGTTCTTATCCTGTTGCTTATCATTGTCTTATTTCTGCCTTGTCCTTAAGATTTTACTATTCTTCGTTTCTATGTTTTCATTGTGCTCTGGCCAGGTGAGAGCAGTATGCCTGTCTCAGTGTCACACTCATAAAAAATGTAAAGATCATAATGACTCCTGGCCCACAGTGCTCAGTAACGACTATTGCTAAGCATGTCCTGAGATCTTGTCGACTTCAATATTGATGTGAGTGTAGACACAGCTGATGGTAGTAATGGTTCTTCCCTTATCCTTGCATCTTCAGATGCTCTTTTTTAACCTTAGGGGCCTGCACTCTAATCTTCCATCTATGAAACAGCACTAGTGTACATTACTCAATAGCCTCCTCCTTCTCTCTGAAACCAAGCCCTCTAGACGTGCATCCCACGAATTGTTTAAAAATTTTCTCTTCAAACTGTATTCTTGCTTCCATTCCAAAAGTGGGCTCTTTGTCTTTTGTAACAATTATAAGGGTCATAGACCTTGAGTCTCCTAATATTGATGTTCTCTGGCTAAATATCTATCTTTCTGCTACCATTATATATCCTTCGAATATTGCCGGTCTTTGAATAATCTCCTCTTTTCATGAGTCCTTGCTGTTTTTTCACCCTCTTGCCGAGGTTCTCTACATTACAGACTTCAACGTACACCACAGTGTATATTTTGCTCACCCTAAAGTGGGGTGAAATCAGGCACTAACTTTATCAGTCTCCCACGATTTGAAACAGATTAACAAATATCCTACACATGTTGCCAATCGTCACAGTTGTGCAGGATCATCCTTAACCTGTTCTTTATTTCTAATCCTGCAAAGTATTCAAATTTTTGTTCTTCCCTTTTGGTAGCTCTGACCAATCTCTGTTTTCAAATACTGTGATTAGTTTATCATGCATCCTACACATGTTCTCAATCGCCAAGGCCGCGCAGTAATATCCTTGATATGGTCTTTGTTTTTAATATTGCCGGGTATTCATATTCTGTATTTTGCCATCTTCGTAATTTTGACCACTCTATTCTCAAACTCTATGATTATCGTACCATCACCAATGATCCCTGCTACCCACTGCCACTTTTTTCACTAGGAGACTATCCAATGTCATGATTAAACAAACTTTCTTTTTGATTCTTTCTTGGAAAGATTAGTGCTTCTGGAACCATAGCTCTTATCAGGCAGCGCAAAATAGGTGCTGGAATTATAACTTCTGGAGTCGAGGCATATATCCTCTCCTCAATCAAAGCTTTCTCTCTCTCTAACCCATTATATGACCATTGCTTTTCCAACTCAAACCAGGAATTACACATACCAATCATACAAAACCTGTCCCTCTGAATTAGCTCTGCTTTTATTACACCTAGAATAACGGCACTGCTCCTATTCGTAGGTTTAAAGCTGCCCTTTTTACAAGGATAGTTGAAGACCTTAATTCTTCTCCAACTAAAAAATGTTGCTGGCCATTATCCAAAAATTTTCTCAAAAACTTTTCTAACTTAAGTTTTCCCACTCACATTCATTCTGGTGGTTCTATACCTTGGTCTCCCACTGAAAAAGCCACTTTCTGTCAACTATTACATAAGAGATTCCAGGGTACCTAACCTCGAACTTTACTCCTTTCTAACCTTATGACCACCCCTATTCTTTATAATAGGAAAAATCCGTAGGGTTCCTCATCTCTGTGGACGATCAAGCCATCTGGAACTGATGGCATCCCTGTAAAGTTTTCTTTGCCGTCTTCTTCACCTCATTCTCTCAACCAGTATCTACCCTACAACTTAGCAACACGATCTAGTTCAAACCATCCCTGAAAGGGCGACCATTCTATACTCTTTGACTACAGATCAAGTGCTTAACATCCGATATTGCTAAAGTATTACTTGCTTAGCTCAATTCTCTTTTATTGAAATATCTTGAAAATAACTAGCCTATTTCGATTATTGATATGGCTTTTGCAAGCAAACTCAACTTTTGACCTCCTCTCTCATTCATGAATGGTTATCATCCCTGAAGAATTATGGGGAAGCCTTTGTCTTCGAACTTGATATTTCTAAGACCTTTGACAGAGTGTGGCACAAGGTTCTATTAGTCAATTTTCTTGCATTTGGTTTTACCCCTTCTATTTGTTGTCTGATTTCCAGTTTTCTATCTGACCATTTGATATTTGTGGTTGTTGATGACGCAATATCTAGCTCACTCCCAGTTACAAGTGGTATCCAACAAGTTTTGTTACTCTGTTCCTTCTCATCATCAATGGATCTTCTTCAGTCTCGATCTTCCTTTCTTCTTCATACCTATGGAGATGATTCTATCTATTATGATTTCTTTGCCTTCTCCTCAAGACTTCTGTTTGTTGCTCGAAAACACTATCACATCACTCTTTCTCCAACTATCAACTCTGATTTGCAGAGAGTATTTGAGTGTGGTACCTAAAACTTAATGAATTTAGATTCCTCACGACTCATTTCTGGCTATCTATATTACTTCTCCTTCCGATAGCCTTATTAGCTTCAGAGACTACGAAGTACATCATCTGTATACTATAAACATATTAGGAATTAGGAAAGACTCTAACTTTTCTTAGAGTAGTCACATAATTCAAATTGCTAAAGTTACATCTAAGATATTGGGAATATTGTTTTGCTTTCGAATTAAGTTTTCCGATTCTCAAGTAATAAAAGTGTTTGTGGGCCTCATCCCTCCCCACTCAAAATACTATTCTCACTTCTGTGGTAGTTCTTCTTATGCATGTCTCCTTGATGAGTTCTAACGCCATCAACACATCAACTATCCTTATATTACTTATATTTTTTTATTCTTTTATTCTTTGCCTGAAGGTATCATCACTTTCGCTTCTTTTTCCATTGGTGCTCTGGTGAGTTGCATTTCTCCTCCTATGGTAAGGCCGTGTAAGACGCAACAAGCAGTCTTGGCACACAGGGATTGTGTGGAGCTTAGTAGTTCATTCATCGGTTTGTTGCAATGACTGCGTCTTTCCTGCTGCTTCCAGACTCTGGAACTCTCTTCCTATTGTCTTCCCTAGTTCTTATGCCCTCTCTTTATTTAAAAAGCTGATCCATATTTCTAGCTCCTCAACTTCTCTGAATATTCTTTAAGATTGTTTTTTTCTTATTATTAATCATTTTCATATCTCTACCTTGTCTTTAATCGGTTTCAATTTGTTCTTAACATTTTCTCAGTAACCTGCAGTTTTAAGCGCAATTTAATTTGCCTGTACCAGTATTACCTTCATTTTATATTATCCACTGGTGACCTCCTGTCTAATTTTACTCATGTATGGTCATTTTCTCTGAGGAACAATGAGGAACCCTTTGTCGTCACCTTTGATATCTTTAAGGCTATCAATAGAGTCTGTCCCAAGGCTTTGTTAGCCACACTTCCTATTTATGATTTTATTCCTTTTCATCTGTTCTCTGATTTTCAGTTTTCTTTCTGACCGTTTTACATCTGTGGTTGTTGGCGGTGCAAAATCTAACCCATTTCGTGTAAACATTCGTGTTCTACAGGACTTTGTTCTTTCACCTACTCAGCTCCTTCTCTTCATCAACGATCTTCTTCAGTCTCCAGCCTCCTCTCTTCTTCAAGTATTAGCCGACGAATCTACCCTTCATTTTTCCTCTGCATTTTCTTCACAGTCTTCATCTGCTACTCGTAATTAGTTTCGAATGACTCTTTCTTCCACTCTCATTTCCGATTCGTGGAGGGTATCTGAGTGGTGCACCCAAAATTTAGTTAAATATAGTGCCTTCAAGACACAGTTTCTGGTATGCGAAACTAAAGAAATTTACCCTCCTTAAATCTGTTAACTTACTGGGAATCCAGATAGCCTATAACTTGTCATGGAGGAACCACATAATCCGAATTTCTACATCTGCATCCAAATAAATAGGGATTATTTTTCAGCTTAGTCATTTCCTTTCCTCTTTACAATTACTTAATATGTATAAAGAGGTAGTAGGACAGAGTGTCGAAAGTCAAATTGTCAAAAGAGCCTAACCTAATCTAACCTAACCTTTCAACACTTTGTCCTTCAAAACTTTGTCCGTCGAAGCTCTGTGTGCACACGCTATAAAGGACTTACTGTCCATGCTTAGAATATTGCTCACTCATCTGGGGTGCTTCTTCATATACTCATCTCCTTGATAGGGTTGAATTTAAGGCAGTCAGACTCATCAATGACCCTTCTCTTACTTTTAATCTTGATTCTCTTTCATTTTGCAGTAAGGTATAATCCCTTTCACTTATCT
>JAXCGZ010009582.1:12500-17500 GCA_037179515.1 Halocaridina rubra
GATTGAGGTAGCATTAACTACCTCCTCGCTTAGCGAATTCCAATTATCAACTACTCTTACACTGAAAAAGTATTTCCTTACATCCTGCAAACAAGTTTTCTTCCGAAGCTTCAAACTATGACCTCTAGTTCTAGAGCCAGCCATATCGAAATATCGATCCCTATCCACTCTATCATAACCATGAAGGAATTTAAAGACTGTCACCATATCCCCCCTTACTCTTCTAGCTTCGAGTGATGGCAAGTCTAATTCCCTCAGCCTCTCATCATAACCGAGATTGCGTATTTCTGGCACCAGTTTTGTGGCATGTCTTTGAACTTTTTCAAGCTTAGCTATGTGCTTTTTCAAGTGCGGATTCCAAAAGGGGGCTGCATATTCGAGTTTTGGCCTCACATAGGTTACATAAATATTTCTGAACATTTCCTTGTCCATGTGCCTGAAGGCTACCCTTACATTTGATAAGAATGCATATGCTGCCCTTACTACGCCATTTATATGTATTTCTGGAGACAAATCTGCCAATATGTTTACTCCTAGATCTCTCTCATTTTCTGTCTCCTGAAGTTGTACTCCAGCCACCGAGTAGTCAAGCTTGGGCCTTCTTGCACTTGTACCCATTCTCATTACCTTACATTTTGAGGTATTGAATTTCATTAGCCACTTTTCTGACCACTCATGCAGATTATTTAGATCCTCCTGAAGTTCTCTACCATTGTTCTCGTTTTTTACTTTCTTCACAATCTTTGCATCATCTGCAAACATATTCATGAATGAATTTACAGACTCTGGTAGGTCATTTACATATACAAGGAACAAAAGTGGCCCTAAAACTGAACCCTGTGGAACTCCACTACTAACTCTTCTCCATTCAGACACTGAGTGTCTTACTCTAACCCTCTGTTCCCTTCCTTCTAAGTAAGTTTTTATCCATTCCAAGACATTTCCACCTATTCTAGCCATTGATTGCAGCTTCCTAATAAGTCTCCCATGTGGAACAGTGTCAAGCGCTTTCTGGAAGTCTAGGAATATGCAATCTGCCCAGCCCTCTCTTTCCTGTAAGATTTGGCTTACCTCATCATAAAATTCTAATAAGTTTGTTACTGTTGATCTTCCTTCTCTGAAGCCATGTTGCCTCACTGACAAAAAGTTGAAGGATTCCAAGTGAAGAGAGATATGTTTCCTTAGTAGTTTCTCCATAACTTTGCAAACTATGCTGGTCAAGGAAACTGGTCTATAGTTCAGAGCCGTATCCCTCCTTCCCTTTTTGAAGATAGGTATCACATTTGCTTGTTTCCAGCATCTTGGAATCTCCCCCGACTCCAATGACTCCTTAAATATGATACTTAGTGCCACTGATATTGTGTTTGCGCATTTTTTAAGCACATGAGGGGATATGTCATCAGGACCTGTAGCTTTATGAACATCTAAATCCATCAGCGCCTTGCATACCTCTGTGGCTGTAAGGTTGATGTTCTCTAATACCGGCCCTTGAGCTTCTATCACTGCAATCTGAGGGGGTGGGGTATTTTCTACTGTAAATACTGACTGAAACTCCTTGTTCAATTCTTTGCAGATCTCTTCGTCCGTCTCAGTGATGCTTCCATCCGCTCTCTTTAGCCTTAAAACCTGTTCTTTTACCTTCAGTTTTCCTCTGATAAAGCTGTGGAAAAGCTTGGGATTTTCTTTCGCCTTCCTGGTGATGTCCCTCTCATAATCTTTCTCTGCCTCTCTCCTTTTACTTAGGTAGTCATTTCTTGCTCTTTTGTAGGTTTGCCAGGCATTTATGTTTTTTCTCCTCCTATACCTTTTCCAGCATTTGTCTCTCCACTCCTTAGCTCTTTTACACCCATTATCGAACCATTTCTCTCTGGCATGAATTACACCTACTTTGGTGACAGGTATGCAGCAATCTACAATCTTCCCATATTTCTCACAAAAGATGTCATACATTTCTTGTACAGATTTGTTGTAAAATAAGGTTCTCCAGTCAATAACTGCAAAAAGCTCATTCATTTTGATGTAATCTCCTTTCTGATAGTTCCTCCTCATGTCCTCAGTGCCTCTACTCTCAGGAAGAATGTCTTCAATGATATACTCCATCAACAACACACAGTGGTCACTCTTTCCAATTGGTGGTTCATACTCAATATTTTCAATATCCAACACATTATCTGTGAACACCAGATCAAGTAGTGATGGCTCATCCCCACCCCTGGCTCTTGTTGGTTCCATTACATGTTGGTGTAGGAAATTCCCTTGTACGCAATCTAGGAATCTTGCCCCAAAGGAGTCCTCACCACTGTGTGGGTCAAGATTTATCCAATCTATCTCTTTATGATTAAAGTCTCCCATAATCAAAATCCTACATTTTTTCTCCCGCGCCATGTTAACAACTGAGTTTATGACTTCAATCGTACCTATATGACTTTCCTCATAAATTTCAAGCCTATTTTGGTTCCTTGGTGGGTTGTATACAACAGTTATTATAATGCTCTCTGACCCAGTATTTATGCGAGCAACAAGAAATTCCCTGAACTCACTTTCTATAGCCAAGTTTATCTCTTCAACTTGAATCCTCTCACTTATGAGCAGTGCTATCCCTCCACCAGTCCTCTCAGATCTTTCGACCCTTAGTATTCTGAAGCCCTTAGGAAAAACTGTGACACTGTTTATGTCCTCACTCAACTTAGTCTCTGTAATTGCTACTATATCTGCCTTACTGTTGTGAATCCTATCTTTTAATTCTACTGCCTTACCAGCTAATCCATCAGCATTTGTGTATAACAATCTTAATGAGGCCCCATCCCCTGATCTTCTGTCATTATCTTCTTTATCTCCCCTTTGTCTGGAAGTATTCCGTAACGAAAATTTTTCTTCTCTTCTTCATTTCTTTCATCATTTAACCTTCTTGCCTCTTGCAACAAGTTTTTGATCTTTCCCATCTCTTCCTGTGTTCTGTATCGTCTAATGAACACTTCTTTGCATTCTTGAAGGTCTTTTAGACTTTTTTTTCTCAACAATATTTCCCTACATGTCTCCCCTCTCTCAAAGGTTACTTTTGTTGGTCTCGGCTTTCCTTCCCTCGAATATTTACCTAGTTGGTGTATGTTTACAATATCCTCAGGACCACATACTACTCCAAGCTTTCTTATCAGGTCTACAACCCTAGCTTTATTTTCTTCAAGTCTCCCCTGCCATGTTGGCTCCTGGGATTCACTTATGCCTGAGATTACCACTGTCTTCTCCTTATCAAGTGCCTGTCTGATGAGTGGGTTTGCCCTTTCCATCACAACGTCTTTCATTTTTTCGATTACTGTCTCTTTATAGTCAACTGTTTGTATGTTTTCCAGTGCCACCACCTTTACAGCCTCTTTTACTGCCACATTCCCCTTTAGTGCATCAGCAAAGGACGTTTTCATGGCATCATTTTCCATATTCAGCTCCTGGAACTCTTTTCTGAACTGTTCAATGTTTTCCTTAATCTGAACATTCCAAGCAGCAATCTCGTCTCTCTCAGAAGATAGCAGTGAACTAACATCTAATTCCTTTAGGTTGTCATTTAGCTGTTTGTTTTTATCTTCTTGATTAGAAAGTCTAGATTCTAGTTGACTCTTTTCCCCTTCCAGCTTCTTTATTCTTTTTTCTAGTTCCTTTCTCTCCTGCCCTTGTGCTTTATTTGCTTCCTCCAAAGATCTTATTTGTTCTCTGAGTGTTTCATTCTCTTTCATTTCTCCATCCATATTCCGAATTTTATCATCAAGGCTTGTAACCATTTCCTCTAACTTCTTGATTCTCTGTTTAAGTCCTCTGATGACTACCCCTTCTCCCGCCCCATGGATGGGAGAGGTTTGGGACAGAGATGGCTTCATTTTTATGTTCTCCCTCTCACAGAATATAGAAAGAAGACGAGAAAGAGGAAAAAAAAAAGAAAAGAAAAGAGAAAAACTTCTAATTTACCTTCACACAGAATTTTTATATCTCCATATAAGTGCTATTTAGTGACTCAGTTTGTCTCCTTTCTGGTAACACACATCTTAACTTAAAAACTTGACCATGGTAATTTACGTATAAAAAGAAAAAGAAAAACAAAAGTCAAACCTGAAGGAAAATTCGAATTTGTGTTCGAGGTGGCACCCACCTGTTTCTGTTATATATTCTTCCTAACTGATAAACTGACTTGCTAACCAAGATATGTTATCACGGGATTTAGACTTTACATTTAACTCAATATATATATATATATATATATATATATATATATATATATATATATATATATATATATATATATATATATATATATATATATATATATATATATATATATATATGTATATATATATATATATATATATATATATATATATATATATATATATATATATATATATATATATATATATATATATATATATATATATATATATATATATATATATATATATATATATATATATATATATATATGAGTGTATCTATAAATAAATATATATATGGATATATATATATATATATATATATATATATATATATATATATATATATATATATATATATATATATATATATAAATATATACATATATATATATATATATATATATATATATATATATATATATATATATATATATATATATATATGCATATATATATATATATATATATATATATATATATATATATATATATATATATATATATATATATATATATATATATATATATATATATATATATACATATATATATATATATATATATATATATATATATATATATATATATATATATATATATATATATATATATATACATATATATATATATATATATATATATATATATATATATATATATATATATATATATATATATATATATATATATATATATATACTATATATATATATATATATATATATATATATATATATATATATATATATATATATATATATATATATATATATATATATGTGTGTGTGTGTGTGTGTGTGT
>JAXCGZ010009582.1:22500-25000 GCA_037179515.1 Halocaridina rubra
GTTAATAGGATTAGGGATAAGACAGAATATGTGATCGCGGAAGTGCAGAGTGGTTTTAGGAGAGGTAGAGGTTGTATAGATCAGATTTTTATAGTTAGGCAGTTATGTGAGAAATATTTAGCAAAGGGTAAGGATGTGTATTTTGCATTTTTAGATCTGGAGAAAGCATATGATAGAGTTGATAGAGAGGCTATGTGGAATGTTTTGAGATTATATGGAATCAATGGTAAATTGTTGCATGCAGTGAAGAGTTTGTATGAGGGTAGTAGAGCTTGTGTTAGGGTAGGGAATGAAGTGAGTGAATGGTTTCCAGTGAGTGTGGGACTGAGACAGGGATGTGTGATGTCACCATGGCTGTTCAATTTGTATATTGATGGAGTTGTAAGAGAGGTGAATGAGCGAGTGCATGGTCGAGGTTTGAGAATGGTAGATGGGGATGATAAAGAGTGGGAGCTGAATCAGTTGCTGTTTGCAGATGATACTGTGGTGGTGGCAGATTCAGAGGAAAAGCTGTGTCAGTTAGTGTCAGAATTTGGAATGGTGTGTGAGAGAAGGAAGCTGCGAGTGAATGTGGGAAAGAGTAAGGTTATGAGGTGTACAAGAAATGAGGATGGCGCTGGATTGAATGTTATGTTGAATGGAGAGACACTTGAGGAGGTTAATCAGTTTAAGTATTTAGGCTCGGTTATAGCTGCAAATGGTGGAGTGGAAGCAGATGTGTGTCACAGAGTGAATGAAGGATGTAAAGTGTTGGGTGCATTGAAAGGAGTGATGAAGAATAGAGGGTTGGAAATGAATGTTAAGAAAGTTTTGTATGAGAAAGTGGTTGTGCCAACTGTGATGTATGGATCAGAGTTATGGGGTATGAAAGTAAATGAGAGACGGAAACTAAATGTGTTTGAGATGAAATGCCTGAGGAGTATGACTGGTGTATCTCGATTGGATAGGGTTAGGAATGAAGTGGTGAGAGCAAGAACGGGTGTGAGGAGAGAAATTGTAGCCAGAGTAGATATGAATGTTCTGAGATGGTTTGGCCATGTGGAAAGGATGGATGATGAAAGGCTGCTGAAAAAGGTGATGAATGCGAGAGTTGATGGGAGAAATGCTAGAGGGAGGCCTAGGTTTGGATGGATGGATGGAGTAAGGAGAGCCCTGAATGATAGGAGGATGGATGTGAGGGAAGCAAGCGAGCGTGCTAGGAATAGGAATGAGTGGCGAGCGATTGTGACGCGGCTCTGAAGGGCATCTGCTGTTACCACGGGGCTGCATCTTACAGAGATATCCCTGTGGTAGGGGCAGTAGGAGGAGCTGGCAGTTGTGAAGCGACACAGGTTGTGGAAGAGCCGGGAGGATGGTCTGTGGCACTCCAGCAGTGTCATCTGAATGGTCGCTAGCTCCCTCGTCATTGCCCATAGAGCAAAGTAATCCCCCTATTTGTTTTCCTTTCTTGATGTCGGCTACCCCCCAATTAAAGGGGGAAACAGCCAAGGTATATGTATGTATGTATGTATTATTATTATTATTATTATTATTATTATTATTATTATTATTATTATTATTATTATTATTATTATTATTATTATCATCATTATTATTATTATTATTATTATTATTATTATTATTATTATTATTATTATTATTATTATTATTATTATTATTATTTTTATTATTATTATTATTATTATTTTTTTTATTATTATTATTATCAGTATTATTATTATTATTATTATTATTATTATTATTATTATTATTATTATTATTATTATTATTATTATTATTATTATTATTATTGTTATTATTATTATTATTATTATTATTATTATTATTATTATTATTATTATTATTATTATTATTATTATTATTATTATTATTATTATTTTTATCATTATTATTGTTATTATTGTCATTATTGTTATTATTATTATTATTATTATAATTATTATTATTATTATTATTATTATTATTATTATTATTATTATTATTATTATTATTATCATTATTATTATTATTATCATGATTATTATTATTATTATTATTATTATTAATATTATTGTTATTATTATTATTATTTTTATTATTAATATTATTATTATTATTATTATTATTAGTATTAGTATTATTATTATTATTATTATTATTATTATTATTATTATTATTATTATTATCATAATTATTATTATTATTACTATTATTATTATTTTTATTATTATTATTATTATTATTATTATTATTATTATTATTATTATCATTATTATTATTATTATCATAATTATTATTATTATTATTATTATTATTATTATTATTATTATTATTATTATTATTATTATTATTATTATTGTTATTAATATTATTATTATTATTATTATTATTATTATTATTATTATTATTATTATTATTATTATTATTATTATTTTTATTATTATCATAAATATTATTATTATTATTATTATTATTATTATTATTATTATTATTATTATTATTATTAAATTACTAATATTTT
>JAXCGZ010009582.1:32500-40000 GCA_037179515.1 Halocaridina rubra
GTGGTATTGCAATTACTTTCCTCAGGGATATGATCAATATGAACTCACATCAGTTGACCTCTTGACCACTTGAATGGTTCTGCTCATATGCAGTTTTTTCTTTTGAGTTGTGATGAGTACTGTTGTAGCATATATGTTTGTTTGAACCATTTATTCACCCACAGAGGATTAAGAATTTCAATGTTTATAACTTATTTTTAAACAATAGCTGCGGCTTCTAAAAATGAAGTTAGCACATGGGAACGGCTTGGTCATGTAAAGATAGTTTTCTATTTCTTATATCTGTTTATCTTTAAGCTAAATATAGTATTTCTTTAAATCAGATTGTAAAATAACCTCCAGTCTATAATGGTGCACGTTAGATCATTGTTTATCAGAGAAAAAAGAATTCTAAATTCTATAATCGCCAAAGAACATCAGCTTTCTTTTAATATAAGAAAAATTGTGTTGATTTTCTATTTCTCGAGTTTTTACCGTCGTCTTTGAAATTGTTAGTATAAAAAGAGGAGGAAATATGTGACGCACCTTATCATTTTACAAAATTAGCAGCTGTGATTTAATCTGGAATTAACACAGAAGTCTACCTACGTCAATATAAGATCTTTCTTATGTTTGATTCTGAATACCGCTGCTATGTATAATATTATTTTTCGGATCTAATTTTCAAAATAAACTGCGAGAGAGAGTATGAGTACGCTAGCTCATCAATTTAAAACTGTGGCAGCTGTTTCTGGTCTGAGGTCGACGTAGGAGTCTGCCTTTCTTATTGCTCGAAAGATCAGTGGCCGGGGAATATATTATTTCATGTAGTTTCTTCCGCTGAGTTCCACTGCCATAAGATGAGAATAGTTATTCTTGGCAAGCGTTTAATACAAGCTTTGAGAAAATACGAGCTTACAACTATTTTTCAGCTCGAAGTCCACGAACTAGATCATATTTGTATTAAATAGATTATGTATTTCTTTATATTTTTGTCTTGTAATGCATACCTGTGCAAGTGAAAAAGCAACTTACATAGACAACCTGTAAAATAACTTCCATGAACACCCTATTCACTTGAACATAATATTTTACCAATAGCTGCTTCTATTTGGTCCGGGTGAGATACATAAAAATAGCTTTCTAATTATAATTATCTTTATCTATTATTTTTTCATGTTTTGAGTGCCATTGTCAAATAAGTCCAAAGAAAAATTTTGATGTTGTCAGTTCATATATTACTGTAGCAGCTGTTCTTATGGCTCGGGGGTGATCACAAAATGCTAAGTTATTTATGGTAGAAATGTACTTAAAAGAAATCTGACAAAAAGGAAAAGACAAGCATACAGCAGTTAATATTTTTTTTTATATTAGTGTTTTGCTTATTACCATTATTTTATTTTACTTTTTTATGAAATATGTATTTTTATGATCCTAACCGCAAAAAGTACTCGACCTCAGCTAGTATAATAGCTTTCTTTTGCTGTGTCATTCGCTAAGAGGGCTACTCTTGTTATTACTAATGACTTCCTTTTTTATCTTTTTTTTTCACGAGCCGAGTACAGAAGTCGTAAAAAAGTTATCCTTGTACATTACCTGAAAGAGGTCATGGGAAAAAATAAATTTGCAATAGAAGAAGATTTTTGAAGGTAGCCGTTTTTTTTTTATTTATCTCTTTTGATTGGGGTTGACACAAGAGACTTTTTTTTATATTACATTGTGATTGTTTCCCTTTCTTTGTGGTGACTGTAACATGTAGCAAAAGTCTTTAAAAAATGACTGGCATTAACCCCTGCCACTTACTTTAAGTAGAGATCCTTTTTTTTTTTATCCTGGCTGCCATTATCGTATTACAAGAAATTTTCTCGTCATGGTGTAATAGAAGGTAATGGGATGACAATTGCGTAATGAATTTAGAGTAGGAGCTTTTGCTTTTGTTTCTTCCAGTGTTTTATATATATATATATATATATATATATATATATATATATATATATATATATATATATATAGCGCCGCCCTTATAGCGTGATATAATCAATATTCTTGCTCAGAATTTAAAAAAAGTTCGGGAACCTATTATTTGCTGGGTTTCTGATATTTGTTGTCAACAGCAAATAAACTTCTATGTGAAATATTTTTTTTTCTTTTATAGAATGTGTCTTTACTTATTAGGAGCAAATTTCTTAGCCACAGTTTGACCGAGGTTTCAGAATATAATCTGAAGTAATAAATAAAAATTGTTAAGAGTAGCAGCTGCTCTTTGGTCTAGGATGCACACAAATTGACTAAGAAGGGAACATATTTATTTTTTAATGCTGTGTACTGCTTGGCTCTTCTTCGTGTGTGATGACACATTGGACACCACTAAGCAATCCTGCTTTCATTAAGTATCGAATCAAAATAGATAAGAGATTCATATTAATAATTCTAAGCATTGTCATTTGCATTTAAACTTTCTATTTGCTTAGCAAGTTCTTATATTGTTTCTTTATTATAATTCTTAAAATCTTTCCCTACTATTTTCTGATTGGTATTGTACTTGCCAAATAATATATATATATATATATATATATATATATATATATATATATATATATATATATATATATATATATATATATATATATGAGTGTGAAAAAAAAGTTTAAGGACAAGGCATAGATAAGGCAATGTCACACAAAGGAAAATGACAGACAGAAAAAACAAAGTACAGAGGACCCAGAGATATGGAGGACTAGGCCGCTTTTTGAAGGATGATAGGTCATAAGAATTAGGAAATTCAGAAGTAGGAAGAGAGTTCCAGAGTCTGGAGGTAGATGGGAAGAAGCAGTTGCTGCAACTACCAATCCGCGAGCTACAAATCTCCACATAGTCCCTGTGAGATGAGGATGCTTGGCGAGTGTTACGCGGCCTCGACAGTGGGGGAGGGATGCAACTCGCCAACTCATCAGAGCAACGATGAAAGCAGTAGCGATTCAAAAGAGAAATGGAACATACCTTACGGTGAAGAGAGAGAGAATCAAGATTAAAAGTAAGAGAAGGATCTTTAATGAGTCTGACTGCCTTTTTCAACCCTATCAAGGAAATAAGTATAAGAAGAAACACTCCAGATGTGTGTGCAGTATTCTAAGCAGGGACGGATAAGACCTTTATAGAATTTAAGTAACTGTAGAGAGGTAAAGTAATGACGAAAACGAAACAAAACCCCCAATATTTTGGATGAAGATTTAGAAATTTGGATTATGTGATTCCTCCAAGACAAGTTAGAGGCTATATGGATTCCTAATATGTTGATAGAATTAAGAGGGTAAATTTCGTTAATTTCGAAGACAATAGGGTTATCAGGAGGAGAAGAAGATAAACAGATAGCCAGAAACTGTGTCTCGGAGGATATAAATTTAACTATATTATATTATATATATATATATATATATATATATATATATATATATATATATATATATATATATATATATATATATATATATATATATATATATATATATATATATATATATATATATATATATATATATATATATATATATATATATATATATATATATATATATATATATATATATATATATATATATATATATATATATATATATATATATATATATATATATATATATATATATATATATATATATATATATATATATATATATATATATTATTTTTGTTAATGAGTGTGACACCTGGATGAGACGAATAGAAGAAAATATCCCTCATCGGGTTAAGGCATTAAGAGAACATTGAGAAGAAAAAGTAGCAGCTTATTGATAAATAAGAACTCATAAGTCATTAACAATGAAATAAAGAACAATCTTAAAGAATAGTAAAAAAAAAAAGCATGAAAACTTAGATATGACAGAATTAGCCTTGGAATGACGATTATTATATTTTTGAAGGAATTTCAGGAGTTAAGGAAGACATGAGGAGGAAGAGGTATGGAGAATATGATAGTAGAAGGAAAGAAACAGTCACTGCACTGACTAATCCGCGAGTCTGTGGTTATCTATGTATATATTTCAGCAGATTTTTATCATTTTATATTTATTATATGAGTTTGTCTTACGTCTGGCAACTTGCATACACGAGCCTTGTGCGACAAGGCCACTCTAGCTGTGTTATTCGGCCTCACCGGAAGTTGAGGGATGCATCTTTGTTGAGATGCATCCCTCCTCCTCTGCGAGTGCTATTGATAGAAAATACAAAATATGATGCCTTTACGAATAGGATAAAAATAACAAAGTTGGAAGTGAGACAAATGTCACTAACTATTTTGATGGTCTCAAATTTAACATTCTCAAGAAGATATGTATAAGACGAAGCACCCTATGTGTGGAAGCAGTATCCGAAATATTCCTTAATTAAAATAGTTTTATTAGTGGGGAAGAAGAAAAGTAAGGAGGTAAGCGAGGATATGTGAATGCCTAGTAATATTGATAGAATTAAAAGGAAATATTTCATTGTTTTCAAAGACAATACAGTTATCAGAAGAAGAAGAAGAAGAAGAAGAAGAAGAAGAAGAAGAAGAAGAAGAAGAAGAAGAAGAAGAAGAAGAAGAAGAAGAAGAAGAAGAAGAAGAAGAAGAAGAAGAAGAAGAAGAAGAAGAAGAAGAAGAAGACGAAGAAGAAGAAGAAGAAGAAGAAGAAAAAGAAGAAGAAGAAGAAGAAGAAGAAGAAGAATGTCACATAACCACTGTGCCAAGGCGCTACCAACTACACCACTGAAGATCTAACAAAGAAGCTTAACTGCTTTGCTGGGAAGGAACGCATTCTTTATAAACACTTTTTTCTTCATACTACAGCATCTCTCAACCTCAATTGTGGCTTCATTTTTGCATTTAATCTATATCTCAGTCTATGTAAACATCAATAATAATCATATAAGCACATTACCATATGTGAAAAGATGAATCATATTTTACCTATTGACCAAGACTCGAACATAAGACACATAATTACTGTGCCAAGGCGCTACCAACTTCATCATTGAAGATCTAAGAAAGAAGCCAGCCTCAAATTTTACTGCTTTGCTAGGAATGAACGCATTCTTTCTGAAAGTATCATCATCATCATTTACTTTGGCTGTTTCCTCCAATTTGGGGGGTAGCCGACATAAAAAAAAATAATGGGATTACTTTGCTCTATGGGCAATAACAGAGAGCTAGCAACCATTTAGATGGCAATGCTGGAGTGCCACAGCCCATTCTCCACCTCTTCCACAACCTGTGCCGCTTCATAATGCCAACTCCCCTACTGCCCCTACCACAGGGCTACCTCTGTAAGATGCAGCCCCGTGGTAACAGCAGATGCCCTTCAGAGCTGCGTCACAATTGCTTGCCACTCATTCCTATTCCTAGCACGTTCACTTGCTTCCCTCACATCCATCCCATCATCATTTAGGGCTCTCCTTACTCCATCCATCCACCCAAAGCTAGGCCTCCCTCTAGCATTCCTCCCATCAACTCTCACATTCCTCATCCATCCTCTCCACATGGCCAAACCATCTCAGAACATTCATATCTATCCTGGCTGCCAATTCTCTCCTCACACCCATTCTTGTCTTTACTACTTCATTCCTAACCCTATCCAACCGAGATACACCAATCATACTCCTCAGGCATTTCATCTCAACCACTTTTAATTTCCGTCTCTCACTTACTTTCATACCCCAAAACTCATAGACCCATACATCACAGTTGGCACAACCACTTTCTCATACAAAACTTTCTTAACATTCATTTCCAACCCTCTATTCTTCATCACTCCTTGCGACGCACCCAACACTTTTCATCCTTCATACACTCTGTGACACACATCTGCTTCCACTCCACCATTTGCAGCTATAACCGAGCCTAAATACTTAAACTGATCAACTTCTTCAAGTGTTTCTCCATTAAATATAAGTCAATCCAGCACCATCCTCATTTCTTGTACACCTCATAACCTTACTCTTTCCCACATTCACTCGCAACTTCCTTCTCTCACACACCATTCCAAATTCTGACACTACCTGACACAGCTTCTCCTCTGAATCTGAAACAACCACAGTATCATCTGCAAATAGCAACTGATTCAGCTCCCACTCGTTATCATCCCCAACTACCACTCCAAAACCTCGACCACGCACTCGCTCATTCACCTCTCTTACGACTCTATCAATATACAAATCGAACAGCCATGGTGGCATCACACATCCCTGTCTCAGTCCCACACTCACTGGAAACCGCTCACTCACTTCATTCCCTACCCTAACACAAGCTCTACTACCCTCATGCAAACACTTCACTGCTTGCAAGTCTACCATCAATTCCATATAACCTCAAAATATTCCACATTGCCTTTCTATTAACTCTATGATACGCTTTCCCCAGATCAAAAAATGCAAAATACACATCCTTTTACCCTTTGCAAAATAGTTTTCACATAACTGCCTAACTATAAAATCTGATCTATACAACCTCTACCTCTCCTAAAACCACTCTTCACTTCCGTGATCACAGTTTCTGTCTTATCCCTACTCCTATTAATCAATCTCCTACCATACACTTTTCCTACCACACTCAACAAACTTATACCCCTAAAATTACTGCACTCATATACATTTCCCTTTCCTTTGTATAGGGGCACTATACAAGCAATCACCCATTCCACTGGCACCATTGACAACATACAGCTTATATCAATTAATTAATTAATTAATTAATTTAATTTAATTTATAGTTTTTCTTTCTTTCTTTATTAATATTATATATATATATATATATATATATATATATATATATATATATATATATATATATATATATATATATATATATATATATATATATATATATATATATATATATATATATATATATATATATATATATATATATATATATATATATATCTATATATATACAGGCTGTGTCAAGGGCAACGCCATTTTAAGATTTCCTCTTTATAATGTACCTCTTTATCGATTTTTCGTGTTTGTTGTTTCTTTGGTAAGGGAGAATACAGTAACGAACGCTACGTAAAATGACAAGAAAGAAAAATATATTTCATTTTCTAATTTATGCAATGATTTGTCTATTAGATTTACAATCTCTTCAAACCATATATTTCCTTTTCAGAATTATTTTTGTTTTTTCCATGTCCATGTTATATTCCTTAAGTAAATTTCACACTTAGAAAGCTATTTTTTTCTTACTACTCTTCAGGTTTTGTTGATAGTCATTTTTTCTTCATCTTAAAACCTTACAAGCTTCATTTTCTTGAATAAAGAGAAGTAGTATTTGGAAGAGAAACTTACTTCTAATGTCTGTCTTGTTTGTTTTGATTGTTTAGTTTTCATGGTGAGGAGAGTGAAATAAGAACTTTCATATGTGATTTATTCAGCCAATTAGTTTTTTTTATGATTATCTGAAGAAAATAAAAATTAACTAAGGCTTTCGGAATTTTTGTTTCTAATGTTTATTAATATATGGCATTTAAAAATGTCTTTGATTATACTAAA
>JAXCGZ010009582.1:42500-47500 GCA_037179515.1 Halocaridina rubra
ATTTTATAGTTAGGCAGTTATGTGAAAACTATTTAGCAAAGGGTAAAAGGATGTGTATTTTGCATTTTTCGATCTGGGGAAAGCGTATCATAGAGTTAATAGAAGGGCAATGTGGAATGTTTTGAGGTTATATGGAATTGATGGTAGACTTGCAAGCAGTGAAGTGTTTGCATGAGGGCAGTAGAGCTTGTGTTAGGGTAGGGAATGAAGTGAGTGAGTGGTTTCCAGTGAGTGTGGGACTGAGACAGGGATGTGTGATGCCACCATGGCTGTTCGATTTGTATATTGATAGAGTCGTAAGAGAGGTGAATGAGCGAGTGCGTGGTCGAGGTTTGAGAGTGGTAGTTGGGGATGATAACGAGTGGGAGCTGAATCAGTTGCTATTTGCAGATGATACTGTGGTTGTTTCAGATTCAGAGGAGAAGCTGTGTCAGTTAGTGTCAGAATTTGGAGTGGTGTGTGAGAGAAGGAAGTTGCGAGTGAATGTGGGAAAGAGTAAGGTTATGAGGTGTACAAGAAATGAGGATGGCGCTGGATTGAATGTTATTTTGAATGGAGAGACACTTGAGGAGGTTAATCAGTTTAAGTATTTAGGCTCGGTTATAGCTGCAAATGGTGGAGAGGAAGCAGATGTGTGTCACAGAGTGAATGAAGGATGAAAAGTGTTGGGTCCGTCGCAAGGAGTGATGAAGAATAGAGGGTTGGAAATGAATGTTAAGAAAGTTTTGTATGAGAAAGTGGTTGTGCTAACTGTGATGTATGGATCTATGAGTTTTGGGGTATGAAAGTAAGTGAGAGACGGAAATTAAAAGTGGTTGAGATGAAATGCCTAAGGAGTATGATTGGTGTATCTCGGTTGGATAGGGTTAGGAATGAAGTAGTAAAGGCAAGAATGGGTGTGAGGAGAGAATTGGCAGCCAGGATAGATATGAATGTTCTGAGATGGTTTGGCCATGTGGAGAGGATGGATGAGGAATGTGAGAGTTGATGGGAGGAATGCTAGAGGAAGGCCTAGCTTTGGGTGGATGGATGGAGTAAGGAGAGCCCTAAATGATGATGGGATGGATATGAGGGAAGCAAGTGAACGTGCTAGGAATAGGAATGAGTGGCAAGCAATTGTGACGCAGCTCTGAAGGGCATCTACTGTTACCACGGGGCTGCACCTTACTGAGGTAGCCCTCTGGTAGGGGCAGTAGGGGAGTTGGCATTATGAAGCGGCACAGGTTGTGGAAGAGGTGGGAGAATGGACTGTGGCACTCCAGCATTGCCATCTAAATGGTTGCTAGCTCTCTGTTATTGCCCTTAGAGCAAAGTAATCCCATTATTTTTTTTTATGTCGGCTACCCCCCCAAATTGGAGGAAACAGCCAAAGTAAGTGATGATGATGATACTTTCAGAAAGAATGCGTTCATTCCTAGCAAAGCAGTAAAATTTTCGGCTGGCTTTTTTCTTAGATCTTCAATGATGAAGTTGGTAGCGCCTTGGCACAGTAATTATGTGTCTTATATTCGAGTCTCGGTCAATAGGTAAAATATGATTCATCTTTTCACATATGGTAATGTGCTTATATGATTATTATTGATGTTTACATAGACTGAGATATAGATTAAATGCAAAAATGAAGCCACAATTGAGGTTGAGAGATGCTGTAGTATGAAGAAAAAGGTGTTTATTAAGAATGCATTCCTTCCTAGCAAAGCAGTTAAGCTTCTTTGTTAGATCTTCAGTGGTGTAGTTGGTAGCGCCTTGGCACAGTAGTTATGTGACATTCTTCTTCTTCTTCTTCTTCTTCTTCCTTCTTCTTCTTCTTCTTCTTCTTCTTCTTCTTCTTCTTCTCTCTTCTTCTTCTTCTTCTTCTTCTTCTTCTTCTCTTCTTCTTCTTCTTCTTCTTCTTCTTCTTCTGATAACTGTATTGTCTTTGAAAACAATTTAAATATTTCCTTTTAATTCTATCAATATTACTAGGCATTCACATATCCTCGCTTACCTCCTTACTTTTCTTCTTCCCACTAATAAAACTATTTTAATTAAGGAATATTTCGGATACTGCTTCCACACATAGGGTGCTTCGTCTTATACATATCTTCTTGAGAATGTTAAATTTGAGACCATCAAAATAGTTAGTGACATTTGTCTCACTTCCAACTTTGTTATTTTTATCCTATTCGTAAAGGCATCATATTTTGTATTTTCTATCAATAGCACTCGCAGAGGAGGAGGGATGCATCTCAACAAAGATGCATCCCTCAACTTCCGGTGAGGCCGAATAACACAGCTAAAGTGGTCTTGTCGCACAAGGCTCGTGTATGCAAGTTGCCAGACGTAAGACAAACTCATATAATAAATATAAAATGATAAAAATCTACTGAAATATATACATAGATAACCACAGACTCGCGGATTAGTCAGTGCAGTGACTGTTTCTTTCCTTCTACTATCATATTCTCCATACCTCTTCCTCCTCATGTCTTCCTTAACTCCTGAAATTCCTTCAAAAATTTAATAATCGTCATTCCAAGGCTAATTCTGTCATATCTAAGTTTTCATGCTTTTTTTTTTTACTATTCTTTAAGATTGTTCTTTATTTCATTGTTAATAACTTATGAGTTCTTATTTATCCATAAGCTGCTACTTTTTCTTCTCAATGTTCTCTTAATGCCTTAACCCGATGAGGGATATTTTCTTCTATTCGTCTCGTCCAGGTGTCACACTCATTAACAAAAATAATATATATATATATATATATATATATATATATATATATATATATATATATATATATATATATATATATATATATATATATATATATATATATATATATATATATATATATATATATATATATAATATAGTTAAATTTACATCCTCCGAGACACAGTTTCTGGCTATCTCTTTATCTTCTTCTCCTCCTTATAACCGTATTGTCTTCGAAACTAACGAAATTTACCCTCTTAATTCTATCAACATATTAGGAATCCATATAGCCTCTAACTTGTCTTGGAGGAATCACATAATCCAAATTTCTAAATCTTCATCCAAAAAATTGGGGATTTTGTTTCGTTTTCGTCATTACTTTACCTCTTTACAGTTACTTAAATTCTATAAAGGTCTTATCCGTCCCTGTTTAGAATACTGGACACACATCTGGAGTGTTTCTTCTTATACTTATCTCCTTGATAGGGTTGAAAAAGGCAGTCAGACTCATTAATGATCCTTCTCTTACTTTTAATCTTGATTCTCTCTCTCTTCGCCGTAAGGTATGTTACATTTCTCTTTTCAATTGCTACTGCTTTCATCGCTGCTCTGATGAGTTGGCGAGTTGCATCCCTCCCCCACTGTCGAGGCCACGTAACACTCGCCAAGCATCCTCATCTCACAGGTACTGTGTGGAGATTTGTAGCTCGCGGATTGGTAGTTGCAGCAACTGCTTCTTCCCATCTACCTCCAGACTCTGGAACTCTCTTCCTCCTTCTGAATTTCCTAATTCTTATGACCTATCATCCTTCAAAAAGCGGCCTAGTCCTCCATATCTCTGGGTCCTCTGTACTTTGTTTTTTCTGTCTGTCATTTTCCTTTGTGTGACATTGCCTTATCTATGCCTTGTCCTTAAACTTTTTTTTCCTACGTCTTGGTGTTTTCTCGTGCCAGGCCCTATGTTGATGAAGGCAGTTTTGGCCTGTTCCGGTGTCACACTCATATATATATATATATATATATATATATATATATATATATATATATATATATATATATAATATATATATATATATATATATATATATATATATATATATATATATATATATATATATATATATATATATATATATATATATATATATATATATATATATATATATATATATATATATATATATATATATATATATATATATATATATATATATATATATATATATATATATATATATATATATATATATATATATATATATATATATATATATATATATATATATATATATATTATTTGGCAAGTACAATACCAATCAGAAAATAGTAGGGAAAGATTTTAAGAATTATAATAAAGAAACAATATAAGGACTTGCTAAGCAAATAGAAAGTTTAAATGCAAATGACTATGCTTAGAATTATTAATATGAATCTCTTATTTATTTTGATTCGATACTCAAAGTAATACAATGAAAGCAGGATTGCTTAGTGGTGTCCAATGTGTCATCACACACGAAGAAGAGCCAAGCAGTACACAGCATTAAAAAAAAAAATATGTTCCCTTCTTTGTCAATTTGTGTGCATCCTAGACCAAAGAGCAGCTGCTACTCTTAACAATTTTTATTTATTACTTCAGATTATATTCTGAAACCTCGGTCAAACTGTGGCTAAGAAATTTGCTCCTAATAAGTAAAGACATTCTATAAAAGAAAAAAAAATATTTCACATAGAAGTTTATTTGCTGTTGACAACAAATATCAGAAACCCAGCAAATAATAGGTTCCCGAACTTTTTTAAATTCTGAGCAAGAATATTGATTATATCACGCTATAAGGGCGGCGCTATATATATATATATATATATATATATATATATATATATATATATATATATATATATATATATATATATATATATATATAAAACACTGGAAGAAACAAAAACAAAAGCTCCTACTCTAAATTCATTACGCAATTGTCATCCCATTACCTTCTATTACACCATGACGAGAAAATTTCTTGTAATACGATAATGGCAATCAGGATAAAAAAAAAAAAAAGGATCTATACTTCAAGTTAGTGGCAGGGGTTAATGCCAGTCATATTTTAAAGACTTTTACTACATGTTACAGTCACCACAAAGAAAGGAAAACAATCACAATGTAATATAAAAAAAAGTCTCTTTTGTCAACCTCATTCAAAAGAGATAAATTAAAAAAAAACAGCTACTTTCAAAAATGTTCTTCTATTGCAAATATATTTTTTTTCCCATGACCTCTTTCAGGTAATGTACAAGGATAACTT
>JAXCGZ010009582.1:57500-65000 GCA_037179515.1 Halocaridina rubra
TTTTCCTCTTAGTTTTACTCCAGCCACTTCTGCACTCTTCACTCTCTTTGCCATTCGTTTGTTATTCATTCTTTCAACGTGTTCTTTTCATCTTTTTTTGCATTCCAAGTCACTGCTCCTTACAATGCTGTCTGTGCAATCATAGCTTCGTATATCCTTTTCTTCATTCCTAAATACATACTTCTCATCACTCTTTTTAACTCACCAAGACATTTACTCGCTTCCCTCACTCTATGACTTACCTCAGCACACAATTGCAATTTCAGATACTAAAAGCTCTCAACTTCTTCATGCATCTCCTCGTTCACTCTTGCATTTATTCTGCCAACATTAATACCCCTCGTGCATCTCATGACTATACTTTTACCAATATTTTACTTAACAGAGTATTAGAAAGCCAATTTAAATTAACTGTTGTGAGGTTGCATCTTGGGGTGGTATTGCAATTACTTTCCTCAGGGATATGATCAATATGAACTCACATCAGTTGAGCTCTTGACCACTTGAATGGATCTGCTCATATGCAGTTTTTTGTTTTGAGTTGTGATGAGTAGTGTTGTAGCATAAATGTTTGTTTGAACCATTTATTCACCCACAGAGGATTAAGAATTTCAATGTTAATAACTTATTTTTAAACAATAGCAGCGGTTTCATAAAATGAAGTTAACACATGGGAACGGCTTGGTCATATAAAGATAGTTTTCTATTTCTTATATCTGTTTATCTTTAAGCTAAATATAGTATTTCTTTAAACCAGATTGTAAAATAACCTCCAGTCTATAATGGTGCATGTTAGATCATTGTTTATCAGAGAAAAAGGAATTCTTAATTCAGTAATCGCCAAAGAACTTCAGCTTTCTTTTAATATAAGAAAAATTGTGTTAATTTTCTATTTCTTGAGTTTTTACCGTCGTCTTTGAAATTGTTAGTATAAAAAGAGGAGGAAATATGTGACGCACCTTATCATTTAGCAAAATTAGCAGCTGTGCTTTAATCTGGAATTAACACAGAAGTCTACCTACGTCAATATAAGATCTTTCTTATGTTTGATTCTGAATACCGCTGCTATGTATAATATTATTTTTCTGATCTAATTTTCAAAATAAACTGCGAGAGAGAGTATGAATACGCTAGCTCATCAATTTAAAACTGTGGCAGCTGTTTCTGGTCTGAGGTCGACGCAGGAGTCTGCCTTTCTTATTGCTCGAAAGATCAGTGGCTGGGGAATATATTATTTCATGTAGTTTCTTCCGCTGAGTTCCACTGCCATAAGATGAGAATAGTTATTCTTGGCAAGCGTTTAATACAAGCTTTGAGAAAATAAGAGCTTACAACTATTTTTCAGCTCGAAGTCCTCGAACTAGGTCATATTTGTATTAAATAGATTATGCATTTCTTTATATTTTTGTCTTGTAATGCATTCCTATGCAAGTGAAAAAGCAACTTACATAGACATCCTGTAAAATAACTTCAATGAACACCCTATTCACTTGAACATAATATTTTGCCAATAGCTGCTTCTATTTGGTCCGGGTGAGATACATAAAAATAACTTTGTAATTATAATTATCTTTATCTATTATTTTTTCATGTTTTGAGTGCCATTGTCAAATAAGTCCAAAGAAAAATTTTGATGTTGTCAGATCATATATTACTGTAGCAGCTATTCTTTTGGCTCAGGGGTGATCACAAAATGCTAAGTTATTTATGGTAGAAATGTACTTAATTAAAAGAAATCTGACAAAAAGGAAAAAACAAGTATACAGCAGTTAATATTATTTTTATATTAGTGTTGTCCTTATTACCATTATTTTATTTTATTTTTTTATGAAATATGTATTTTTATGATTCTTACCGCAAAAAGTACTCGACCTCAGCTAGTATAATAGCTTTCTATTGCTGTGTCACTCGCTAAGAGGGCTACTCTTTTTATCACTAATGACTTCCGAGTACAGAAGTCGTAAAAAAGTTATCCTTGTACATTACCTGAAAGAGGTCATGGGAAAAAAAATATATTTGCAATAGAAGAACATTTTTGAAAGTAGCTGTTTTTTTTTAATTTATCTCTTTTGAATGAGGTTGACAAAAGAGACTTTTTTTTATATTACATTGTGATTGTTTTCCTTTCTTTGTGGTGACTGTAACATGTAGTAAAAGTCTTTAAAATATGACTGGCATTAACCCCTGCCACTAACTTGAAGTATAGATCCTTTTTTTTTTTTTTATCCTGATTGCCATTATCGTATTACAAGAAATTTTCTCGTCATGGTGTAATAGAAGGTAATGGGATGACAATTGCGTAATGAATTTAGAGTAGGAGCTTTTGTTTTTGTTTCTTCCAGTGTTTTATATATATATATATATATATATATATATATATATATATATATATATATATATATATATATATAATATATATATATATATATATATATATATATATATATATATATATATATATATATATATATATATATATAGCGCCGCCCTTATAGCGTGATATAATCAATATTCTTGCTCAGAATTTAAAAAAGTTCGGGAACCTATTATTTGCTGGGTTTCTGATATTTGTTGTCAACAGCAAATAAACTTCTATGTGAAATATTTTTTTTTCTTTTATAGAATGTCTTTACTTATTAGGAGCAAATTTCTTAGCCACAGTTTGACCGAGGTTTCAGAATATAATCTGAAGTAATAAATAAAAATTGTTAAGAGTAGCAGCTGCTCTTTGGTCTAGGATGCACACAAATTGACAAAGAAGGGAACATATTTTTTTTTTTAATGCTGTGTACTGCTTGGCTCTTCTTCGTGTGTGATGACACATTGGACACCACTAAGCAATCCTGCTTTCATTGTATTACTTTGAGTATCGAATCAAAATAGATAAGAGATTCATATTAATAATTCTAAGCATAGTCATTTGCATTTAAACTTTCTATTTGCTTAGCAAGTCCTTATATTGTTTCTTTATTATAATTCTTAAAATCTTTCCCTACTATTTTCTGATTGGTATTGTACTTGCCAAATAATATATATATATATATATATATATATATATATATATATATATATATATATATATATATATATATATATATATATATATATATATATATATATATAGATATATATATATATATATATATATATATATATATATATATATATATATATATATATATATATATATATATATATATATATATATATATATATATATATATATATATATATATATATATATATATATATATATATATATTATATATATATATATATATATATATATATATATATATATATATATATATATATATATATATATATATATATATATATATATATATATATATATATATATATATATATATATATATATATATATATATATATATATATATATATATATATATATATATATATATATATATATATATATATATATATGAGTGTGACACCGGAACAGGCCAAAACTGCCTTCATCAACATAGGGCCTGGCACGAGAAAACACCAAGACGTAGGAAAAAAAAGTTTAAGGACAAGGCATAGATAAGGCAATGTCACACAAAGGAAAATGACAGACAGAAAAAACAAAGTACAGAGGACCCAGAGATATGGAGGACTAGGCCGCTTTTTGAAGGATGATAGGTCATAAGAATTAGGAAATTCAGAAGGAGGAAGAGAGTTCCAGAGTCTGGAGGTAGATGGGAAGAAGCAGTTGCTGCAACTACCAATCCGCGAGCTACAAATCTCCACACAGTACCTGTGAGATGAGGATGCTTGGCGAGTGTTACGTGGCCTCGACAGTGGGGGAGGGATGCAACTCGCCAACTCATCAGAGCAGCGATGAAAGCAGTAGCAATTGAAAAGAGAAATGTAACATACCTTACGGCGAAGAGAGAGAGAATCAAGATTAAAAGTAAGAGAAGGATCATTAATGAGTCTGACTGCCTTTTTCAACCCTATCAAGGAGATAAGTATAAGAAGAAACACTCCAGATGTGTGTCCAGTATTCTAAACAGGGACGGATAAGACCTTTATAGAATTTAAGTAACTGTAAAGAGGTAAAGTAATGACGAAAACGAAACAAAATCCCCAATTTTTTGGATGAAGATTTAGAAATTTGGATTATGTGATTCCTCCAAGACAAGTTAGAGGCTATATGGATTCCTAATATGTTGATAGAATTAAGAGGGTAAATTTCGTTAGTTTCGAAGACAATACGGTTATAAGGAGGAGAAGAAGATAAAGAGATAGCCAGAAACTGTGTCTCGGAGGATGTAAATTTAACTATATTATATATATATATATATATATATATATATATATATATATATATATATATATATATATATATATATATATATATATATATATATATATATATATATATATATATTATTTTTGTTAATGAGTGTGACACCTGGACGAGACGAATAGAAGAAAATATCCCTCATCGGGTTAAGGCATTAAGAGAACATTGAGAAGAAAAAGTAGCAGCTTATGGATAAATAAGAACTCATAAGTTATTAACAATGAAATAAAGAACAATCTTAAAGAATAGTAAAAAAAAAAAAGCATGAAAACTTAGATATGACAGAATTAGCCTTGGAATGACGATTATTAAATTTTTGAAGGAATTTCAGGAGTTAAGGAAGACATGAGGAGGAAGAGGTATGGAGAATATGATAGTAGAAGGAAAGAAACAGTCACTGCACTGACTAATCCGCGAGTCTGTGGTTATCTATGTATATATTTCAGTAGATTTTTATCATTTTATATTTATTATATGAGTTTGTCTTACGTCTGGCAACTTGCATACACGAGCCTTGTGCGACAAGACCACTTTAGCTGTGTTATTCGGCCTCACCGGAAGTTGAGGGATGCATCTTTGTTGAGATGCATCCCTCCTCCTCTGCGAGTGCTATTGATAGAAAATACAAAATATGATGCCTTTACGAATAGGATAAAAATAACAAAGTTGGAAGTGAGACAAATGTCACTAACTATTTTGATGGTCTCAAATTTAACATTCTCAAGAAGATATGTATAAGACGAAGCACCCTATGTGTGGAAGCAGTATCCGAAATATTCCTTAATTAAAATAGTTTTATTAGTGGGAAGAAGAAAAGTAAGGAGGTAAGCGAGGATATGTGAATGCCTAGTAATATTGATAGAATTAAAAGGAAATATTTAAATTGTTTTCAAAGACAATACAGTTATCAGAAGAAGAAGAAGAAGAAGAAGAAGAAGAAGAAGAAGAAGAAGAAGAAGAAGAAGAAGAAGAAGAAGAAGAAGAAGAGAGAAGAAGAAGAAGAAGAAGAAGAAGAAGAAGAAGAAGAAGAAGAAGAAGAAGAAGAAGAAGAAGAATGTCACATAACTACTGTGCCAAGGCGCTACCAACTACACCACTGAAGATCTAACAAAGAAGCTTAACTGCTTTGCTAGGAAGGAACGCATTCTTAATAAACACCTTTTTCTTCATACTACAGCATCTCTCAACCTCAATTGTGGCTTCATTTTTGCATTTAATCTATATCTCAGTCTATGTAAACATCAATAATAATCATATAAGCACATTACCATATGTGAAAAGATGAATCATATTTTACCTATTGACCGAGACTCGAATATAAGACACATAATTACTGTGCCAAGGCGCTACCAACTTCATCATTGAAGATCTAAGAAAAAAGCCAGCCGAAAATTTTACTGCTTTGCTAGGAATGAACGCATTCTTTCTGAAAGTATCATCATCATCATTTACTTTGGCTGTTTCCTCCAATTTGGGGGGGTAGCCGACATAAAAAAAAATAATGGGATTACTTTGCTCTAAGGGCAATAACAGAGAGCTAGCAACCATTTAGATGGCAATGCTGGAGTGTCACAGTCCATTCTCCCACCTCTTCCACAACCTGTGCCGCTTCATAATGCCAACTCCCCAACTGCCCCTACCACAGGGCTACCTCTGTAAGATGCAGCCCCATGGTAACAGCAGGTGCCCTTCAGAGCTGCGTCACAATTGCTTGCCACTCATTCCTATTCCTAGCACGTTCACTTGCTTCCCTCATATCCATCCCATCATCATTTAGGGCTCTATTTACTCCATCCATCCACCCAAAGCTAGGCCTTCCTCTAGCATTCCTCCCATCAACTCTCACATTCCTCATCCATCCTCTCCACATGGCCAAACCATCTCAGAACATTCATATCTATCCTGGCTGCCAATTCTCTCCTCACACCCATTCTTGCCTTTACTACTTCATTCCTAACCCTATCCAACCGAGATACACCAATCATACTCCTTAGGCATTTCATCTCAACCACTTTTAATTTCCGTCTCTCACTTACTTTCATACCCCATAACTCATAGATCCATACATCACAGTTGGCACAACCACTTTCTCATACAAAACTTTCTTAACATTCATTTCCAACCCTCTATTCTTCATCACTCCTTGCGACGGACCCAACACTTTTCATCCTTCATTCACTCTGTGACACACATCTGCTTCCACTCCACCATTTGCAGCTATAACCGAGCCTAAATACTTAAACTGATCAACTTCTTCAAGTGTTTCTCCATTAAATATAAGTCAATCCAGCACCATCCTCATTTCTTGTACACCTCATAACCTTACTCTTTCCCACATTCACTCGCAACTTCCTTCTCTCACACACCATTCCAAATTCTGACACTAACTGACACAGCTTCTCCTCTGAATCTGAAACAACCACAGTATCATCTGCAAATACCAACTGATTCAGCTCCCACTCGTTATCATCCCCAACTACCACTCTCAAACCTCGACCACGCACTCGCTCATTCACCTCTCTTACGACTCTGTCAATATACAAATCGAACAGCCATGGTGGCATCACACATCCCTGTCTCAGTCCCACACTCACTGGAAACCACTCACTCACTTCATTCCCTACCCTAACACAAGCTCTACTGCCCTCATGCAAACACTTCACTGCTTGTAAGTCTACCATCAATTCCATATAACCTCAAAACATTCCACATTGCCTTTCTATTAACTCTATGATACGCTTTCCCCAGATCGAAAAATGCAAAATACACATCCTTTTACCCTTTGCTAAATATTTTTCACATAACTGCCTAACTATAAAATCTGATCTATACAACCTCTACCTCTCCTAAAACCACTCTTCACTTCCGCGATCACAGTTTCTGTCTTATCCCTAATCCTATTAATCAGTCTCCTACCATACACTTTTCCTACCACACTCAACAAACTTATACCCCTAAAATTACTGCACTCATATACATCTCCCTTTCCTTTGTATAGGGGCACTATACAAGCAATCACCCATTCCACTGGCACCATTGACAACATACAGCTTATATCAATTAATTAATTAATTAATTAATTTAATTTAATTTATAGTTTTTCTTTCTTTCTTAAATATATATATATATATATATATATATATATATATATATATATATATATATATATATATATATATATATAT
>JAXCGZ010009582.1:70000-87500 GCA_037179515.1 Halocaridina rubra
TATATATATATATATATATATATATATATATATATATATATATATATATATATATATATATATATATATATATATATATAAATATATATATATATATATATATATATATATATATATATATATATATATATATATATATATATATATATATATCTTTCTTTCCGGTTTTACGTCACGGATTCCCTTATCAACCAAGGGCTAGGACGGTTGCCTTCTTGCGAAGGACTTGTTTTGGCAGATGTAATCCTTACGCTGAGTGCATGCCTTTGCTAACCTCAGACCGTGACGGGGCGCGAACCCTCGACCTGACGCCTCAGAGTCGGAGACGCTACCGACTGAGCCACGGCGACTACATATATATATATATATATATATATATATATATATATATATATATATATATATATATATATATATTTATATATATATATATATATATATATATATATATATATACATATATATATATATATATATATATATATATATATATATATATATATATATATATATATATATATATATATATATATATATATATATATATATATATATATATATATATATATATATATATATATATATATATATATACATATATATATATACAGATATATGTGTGTGTGTGTATATATATATATATATATATATATATATATATATATATATATATATATATATATATATATATATATATATATATATATATATATATATATATATATATATATATATATATATATATATATATATATATATATATATATATATATATATATATATATATATATATATATATATATATATATATATATATATATATATATATATATATATATATATATATATATATATATATATATATATATATATATATATATATATATATATATATATATATATATATATATATATATATATATATATATATATATATATATATATATATATATATATATATATATATATATATATATATATATATATATATATATATATATATATATATATATATATATATATATATATATATATATATATATATATATATATATATATATATATATATATATATATATATATATATATATATACAGATATATGTGTGTGTGTGATATATATATATATATATATATATATATATATATATATATATATATATATATATATATATATATATATATATATATATATATATATATATATATATATATATATATATATATATATATATATATATATATATATATATATATATATATATATATATATATATATATATATATATATATATATATATATATATATATATATATATATATATATATATATATATATATATATATATATATATATATATATATATATATATATATATATATATATATATATATACACTTAAATATATATATATATATATATATATATATATATATATATATATATATATATATATATATATATATATATATATATATATAATATATATATATATATATATATATATATATATATATATATATATATATATATATATATATATATATATATATATATATATATATATATATATATATATATATATATATATATATATATATATATATATATATATATATATATATATATATACATGAATAAATTTTTCCCCGACCGGGACTTGAATCTAGGACATGTAATTACTATGCCAATGGGCTACCAACTACGCCACAGAAGGTTTAAAAGGGATACATAACCATACTGCTTTTACATGCTATACGAGGGATGAACGCATTCTATCTGAATGAAACTTTGTTCATATTAAAGTTTCTCCCATCCTCACTTGTGGCTTCGGCTTCGTATCTCATTCGGGACGAACAAAAATCAAATAGGCACATTACCATACGTGAGAACATGAATAATTTTTTCCCTGATCAGGAGCGTCTTGGCATAGTAATAATATGTTTTCACATAAGGTAATGTGCTTATTTGATTATATATATATATATATATATATATATATATATATATATATATATATATATATATATATATATATATATATATATATATATATATATATATATATATATATATATATATATATATATATACATATATATATATATATATATATAATATATATATATATATATATATATATATATATATATATATATATATATATATATATATATATATATATGAATCATTTTTTTTTTTACCCCGACCGGGACTCGAACCTAGGACTTATGATTACCAAGTCAAGGCGCTACCACTACACCACAGAAGGTTAAAAGGAACCCAACCTTATAGCTTATATCTGCTATACTTCGGAATGAACGCATTCTAACTGAATGCCACTATGTTCATATTACAGATTCCCCAACCTCACTCGTGGCTTCATTTTAGCATTTAATTCAATTCCCAATCTCATTCGGGCCATGAAATTATCAAATAAGCACATTACATATGTGAAAACATGAATCATTTTTTTACCCCGACCGGGACTCGAACCTAGGACTTATGATTACCAAGTCAAGGCGCTACCACTACACCACAGAAGGTTAAAAGGAACCCAACCTTATAGCTTATATCTGCTATACTTCGGAATGAACGCATTCTAACTGAATGCCACTATGTTCATATTACAGATTCCCCAACCTCACTCGTGGCTTCATTTTAGCATTTAATTCAATTCCCAATCTCATTCGGGCCATGAAATTATCAAATAAGCACATTACATATGTGAAAACATGAATCATATTTTACCCCGACCGGGACTCGAACCTAGGACTTATGATTACCAAGTCAAGGCGCTACCACTACACCACAGAAGGTTAAAAGGAACCCAACCTTATAGCTTATATCTGCTATACTTCGGAATGAACGCATTCTAACTGAATGCCACTATGTTCATATTACAGATTCCCCAACCTCACTCGTGGCTTCATTTTAGCATTTAATTCAATTCCCAATCTCATTCGGGCCATGAAATTATCAAATAAGCACATTACATATGTGAAAACATGAATCATTTTTTTACCCCGACCGGGACTCGAACCTAGGACTTATGATTACCAAGTCAAGGCGCTACCACTACACCACAGAAGGTTAAAAGGAACCCAACCTTATAGCTTATATCTGCTATACTTCGGAATGAACGCATTCTAACTGAATGCCACTATGTTCATATTACAGATTCCCCAACCTCACTCGTGGCTTCATTTTAGCATTTAATTCAATTCCCAATCTCATTCGGGCCATGAAATTATCAAATAAGCACATTACATATGTGAAAACATGAATCATTTTTTTTTTTACCCCGACCGGGACTCGAACCTAGGACTTATGATTACCAAGTCAAGGCGCTACCACTACACCACAGAAGGTTAAAAGGAACCCAACCTTATAGCTTATATCTGCTATACTTCGGAATGAACGCATTCTAACTGAATGCCACTATGTTCATATTACGGTCGGGGTAAAAAAATGATTCATGTTTTCACATATGTAATGTGCTTATTTGATAATTTCATGGCCCGAATGAGATTGGGAATTGAATTAAATGCTAAAATGAAGCCACGAGTGAGGTTGGGGAATCTGTAATATGAACATAGTGGCATTCAGTTAGAATGCGTTCATTCCGAAGTATAGCAGATATAAGCTATAAGGTTGGGTTCCTTTTAACCTTCTGTGGTGTAGTGGTAGCGCCTTGACTTGGTAATCATAAGTCCTAGGTTCGAGTCCCGGTCGGGGTAAAAAAATGATTCATGTTTTCACATATGTAATGTGCTTATTTGATATATATATATATATATATATATATATATATATATATATATATATATATATATATATATATATATATATATATATATATATATATATATATATATATATATATATATATATATATATATATATATATATATATATATATATATATATATATATATATATATATATATATATATATATATTCATAGACATAAGCCTCATTCCCCCTAGTAAGGGGGGTGGCCGAGCCAAGAAATGCGCATTCACCATGATCCACATACACACCTCTACCACTCCTCTCAGCCCCTTGGGGATAGAGGGTTGCCACGTCTCCCCCCTTTCCACCCTGCTTGGGTCACCAACAGCCGCAGCTGGTTTACCCCCACCGCTTCATCAAAAGGCAACTCCCCTCACACCCGTCCACCACAGTTCACTGAGCTAGCAGGTGCGAGCAATCCCTTTGGGCCGCGTCATATATGCACAGTCTTCCTCCACTCATTCCTATCTCTTGCACGCATTCTTCCCTGTTCCAAGGACATTCCACGTGCATTCAGTGCTCTTTTCACGCCATCCATCTATCTCATTCTAGTTCTCCCTCTTAACCTAACTCCAATCACTTCTGCACTCAACACTCTCTTCACTAGTCGATCATTACTCATCCTTTCCATGTGTCCAAACCATCTCAACACATTTCTGATCTAACCTATCCGACAGCTTCATTCCAACACCCGTTCTCTGCCTGACATCCTCATTTCTTACTCTATCCATTCTAGATTCACTAATCTTACCTCTCAAGCACCTCATCCATTGCGCAAACACAATATCAGTGGCACTAAGTATCATATTTAAGGAGTCACTAGAGTCGGGGGAGATTCCAAGATGCTGGAAACAAGCAAATGTGATACCTATCTTCAAAAAGGGAAGGAGGGATATGGCTCTGAACTATAGACCAGTTTCCTTGACCAGCATAGTTTGCAAAGTTATGGAGAAACTACTAAGTAAACATATCTCTCTTCACTTGGAATCCTTCAACTTTTTGTCAGTGAGGCAACATGGCTTCAGAGAAGGTAGATCAACAGTAACAAACTTATTAGAATTTTATGATGAGGTAAGCCAAATCTTACAGGAAAGAGAGGGCTGGGCAGATTGCATATTCCTAGACTTCCAGAAAGCGTTTGACACTGTTCCACATGGGAGACTTATTAGGAAGCTGCAATCAATGGCTAGAATAGGTGGAAATGTTTTGGAATGGATAAAAACTTACTTAGAAGGAAGGGAACAGAGGGTTAGAGTAAGACACTCAGTGTCTGAATGGAGAAGAGTTAGTAGTGGAGTTCCACAGGGTTCAGTTTTAGGGCCACTTTTGTTCCTTGTATATGTAAATGACCTACCAGAGTCTGTAAATTCATTCATGAATATGTTTGCAGATGATGCAAAGATTGTGAAGAAAGTAAAAAACGAGAACAATGGTAGAGAACTTCAGGAGGATCTAAATAATCTGCATGAGTGGTCAGAAAAGTGGCTAATGAAATTCAATACTTCAAAATGTAAGGTAATGAGAATGGGTACAAGTGCAAGAAGGCCCAAGCTTGATTACTCGGTGGCTGGAGTACAACTTCAAGAGACAGAAAATGAGAGAGATCTAGGAGTAAACATACTGGCAGATTTGTCTCCAGAAATACATATAAATGGCATAGTATGGGCGGCATATGCATTCTTATCAAATGTAATTGTAGCCCTCAGGCACATAGACAAGGAAATGTTAAGAAATATTTATGTAAGCTATGTGAGGCCAAAACTTGAATATGCAGCCCCCTTTTGGAATCCGCACTTGAAAAAGCACATAGCTAAGCTTGAAAAAGTTCAAAGACATGCCACGAAACTTGTGCCAGAAATACGCAATCTCAGTTATGATGAGAGGCTGAGGGAATTAGACTTACTATCACTCGAAGCTAGAAGAGTGAGGGGGGATATGGTGACAGTCTTTAAATTCCTTCATGGTTATGATAGAGTGTATAGGGATCGATATTTTGCTATGGCTGGCTCTAGAACTAGAGGTCATAGTTTGAAGCTTCGTAAGAAAAGTTCTTTGCAGGATGTAAGGAAATACTTTTTCAGTGTAAGAGTAGTTGATAATTGGAATTGGCTAAGCGAGGAGGTAGTTAATGCTATCTCAATCCATAGTTTTAAGGACAGGTATGATAAGTATCACTAAGTATAAAATGGAAGCGATCAGGGGACGGGAAGATACGAGCTTTGGGATCTTTCCCGTAAACACAATTAGGTAATCAATTAGGTAATCACATTCAACTTGTTTCTTTCATCCTCTCTTGCATTCCCAGTCTCTGCTCCATGCAATGCTGTCTACACAATCACGCCTTCATATGTCCTTCTCTTTGCATTCATTCTCAAATATCTATTTCTCATTACACTTTTCAACCCACCTAGACATTTACTAGCTTCCATCACTCTGTGATTTACCTCTACATCCACTTGTCCACTCCTTGATACATGTGACCCCAGATACTTAAAACTCTCAACTTCTTCAAGTAACTCCCCATTCACTCCTACATTTAATCTGCCAACATTAACACTCCTCGTGCATCTCATGACTTTACTTTTACCAATATTCACGAGCAACTTCCTTCTTTCACACACACTAATAAACTCAGTCACCAAATGATTCAATTCAATTTCAGTATCAGCCACCAGTACAGTATCATCCACAAATAGCAACTGACTTAATTTCCACAACCCTCCCTCCTCATCCACTAGTTCCAAGCCTCTATCAAATACTCTTTCATGTACTTCCCTTACCACTCCGTCCATATACACATTCAACAACCATGATGGCATTACACAACCTTGACGTAACCCAACATTCATCTCAAACCAATCACTCGTATCATTCCCAACTCTCACACATGCTCTACTATTCATGTAAAAACTCTTCACCGCATTCAACAAACTTTGACTTATTCCATACAGTTGCAACATCCCCCACAACCCCTCTCTATCTACCCTGTCATATGCTTTCTCTAAATCCATAAAGGCCCAAAAAGTGTCCCTACCATTCTCCACGAACTTCTCACACACCTGTCTTACTGCAAACATCTGATCCACACATCCTCTTCCTTTCCTGAACCCACACTGTTCTTCCCCAATCAATCTCTCAGTACCTTTCCTAATTATCTCGTTTAACACTCTTCCATACACCTTACCAACTACACTCAACAAACTAATTTTCCTAAAACTACTACACTCATACTTATCTCCCTTCCCTTTGTAAAGTGGAACAACACATGCACTACTCCAATCAACTGGGACCCTCCCTATCCTGGAACATACATTCAACAACCTAACCATCCATTCTACTAATGCCTCCCCACCTTCTGACAAGCATTCAGCATGACACCCATCTATCCCTGACGCTTTACCTGCTTTCATTGTTCTTAATGCTAAATATACCTCCTCTTTTGTTATTTCTCTATCATTCTCATCACCTAACATTGGCATTCTCCATTCATTTTCCACAGCCACAATCTCTGCCTCTTTATCATCTTCCTCATTTAGTAGGGTCTTGAAATATTCAGTCCATCTCTCCCTCACCTTTATTTCATCCATCAGCAATTTCTCATCTGCTCCTTTCACTCTCTCCTCCCTACCACATTCACCTTTCCTCACTCTTTTTACTTCCTTCCAAAACATCTTTTTATTCCATTCAAAATTCTCAGACAAGCATCTGCCCCACTTTACATTTGTTCCTCTCTTTGCCTCCCTCACCACAAGCTTCACTAATCTTCTCTTTGCACAATACCTTTCATACGTCTCTACATTACCTACCTGTTCCACCAGTTAGTCTTCTTCCACACACTGCCTCGGCACACTTCATAACATCCTCCTTGAAACAGCCCCATTCTTCTTCAACTCCCGCCTCCACTTTTTCTTTCACTACATTCCACACATTTCTCACACTAGCCTTATACTCACAGTCTTACTCTTTCTTATACAATTCATTCACTTTTAGCACCTCTCTTCTTCCCTCGCTTCTCCTCTTTCTCTACTTTTCTCCCACTCTCACTCTACTTTCCACTAAATAATAGTCAGATATTCCACCACTAACTCCTCTCAGTACATCCACATCCAATGCTCTTCCAATCAACCTCCTGTTCACCACAACATAATCCATTAATGCTCTGTCAAATACTCTTCCATTATTCACTCTGACCCATGCATGCTTGTGCACATCCTTCTTTTTAAATACAGTATTAGAAATCAACATCTCTCTCTCAATGCACATTTTTATCATTTTTTCTCCATTCTCATTCCTACCAAGTACTCCATACTTCCCAATTACACCATCCACTGGGTCATTCCCTACTCTAGCATTTAAATCTCCCATCAACACCACATTCACATTCATTCCCAAGTATTCCAAAAACTCGTTCAATTTCATCCAAAATTCTTCTCTTTCTAGCTCACTTCTTTCACTGTCAGGGCCATATGCACTCACAAACGCCCAAGCCTCGCATCCCAGCCTCATTTTAGCCACTATTATTCGAGAAGATACTTCCTTCCATTCTACCACACACTTATTCATCTCTTCAATTAATAACAGAGCCACTCCCTCTCTTCCTCTCCCCCTCTCAACTCCAGACACCTTACCTACCACTCTCCCAAATGTTACCTCACAATTCCCTTTTATCTTAGTTTCGTTCGATGCAAGTACATCTATCTTTCACTCCACAAACATACTCCCTATCACCTCCCTCTTACTTTCATTTACACCACAACCACGCACATTCAGAGACCCAATTATTAGGTTTCTGGCTGGATCTCTCCTGCCAGAATACCCCCACATCTCTTGGCTACTCGTAGGAAGGAAAATACATAGGAGGGGATTTCCAGACCCACCGCCCCGCCCCATTTAGTCGACTTTTACGACACGCAGGGGAACACGGAGGAATTATTCTTAAACATACCTCCCTCTGGGAGGGGGGTTTAAGAATAATATATATATATATATATATATATATATATATATATATATATATATATATATATATATATATATATATATATATATATATATATATATATAATATATATATATATATATATATATAATATACATATATATATATATATATATATATTATATATATATATATATATATATATATATATATATATATATATATATATATATATATATATATATATATATATATATATATATATATATATATATATATATATATATATATATATATATATATATATATATATATATATATATATATATATATATATATATATATATATATATGCATGATTGTGTGTGTGTGTGTATGTGCTGAATAAACAAACAAGCATTCGAGCAAACAAGAAATTAAGAAAGCATCTAAAACTAACAAACAAAAAAATTCACACCATAAACAAATTTAATGCAACCAAACTTAGCAATAAAAAGCTAACAGAAAGGTAGTTTATTATTTCTAATAAAACTTATTATTTAATGAAATCACGTCGTAGAATCCTATTTCTCCTATGCTGACGGAAGCAAAATCAGATGGAACCACACAAGTCGCAAGGGAAATTAACTTCCTCCTTTGTGTTATGCGTGAGTTATCTCTCTCTCTCTCTCTCTCTCTCTCTCTCTCTCTCTCTCTCTCTCTCTCTCTCTCTCTCTCTTCTCTCTCTCTCTCTCTCTCTCTCTCTCTCTCTCTCTCTCTCTCTCTCTCTCTCTCTCTCTCTCTCTCTCTCTCTCTCTCTCTCTCTCTCTCTCTCTCTCTCTCTCTCTCTCTCTCTCTCTCTGCGTATATTCACGTGAGGACATCAGAAGGGAATTGGAAAAAATTAAAAAAGTCACTCTGTACAAAACAAGTCAACTTTTGCTTTCGAAGGTAGTGGAACTCTTTCCCCAATACAGTGGTAAACACATCATAAAAAAACGAGTAAAAAAAGATATAATTACAAACATAATCATTCTTAGCGCAAGTGTCCTGAATATCTCAATGAATGAAATAAATGGTGAACTTGACAAACTCTTTCAACCTCAAACTTCGGTTGTAAAATCCATAGAGTCTAAAAAACACACGACCTAGGAGACCTACATCGAATGATAGAAAGTCTTGCAGATAAGGTGAAAATTTTGGAAGCAGATGCTGAAAAGGTGAAAGCCTTACAACACAAGGTGGGTTTACTAGAATCTGACATTGTCCTACTTAAAAGAGATAATTCTAGGTTGAAACTGCTATTAGAAACATCTCCACCTCTCAGTTCAGTGCTGTCACCTAACAGTGATGATGTCCCTTCTATCAACAACCCTCAGGTTCGGCAAGCTAGGTTTTCTGTCTCTACTCACAATTTCTTCAGTGCATTGAGTGATGAATGTGACAGTGGTAGTGAAGAAGAAGTAGATCCAGATAAAAGTGATAGCCATCAAGACAACCTGAATACACCATCTAGCATAAATAATCAAATCAGTAACAGGTTACAAAATAGTGATGAAACAACAACGTCCTTTCCCACTACTCCTAACAACGCAACAACAGGCACTAACCAGAACAAGATTCTTCCCAGCACAAACAACCAACCTGGTAAAGAGTTGCAAAACAGCGAAGAAGATATAGAGTCAATCTCCACTACTCCTAACAACACAGCAACTGTCACTAACCAGGACACCCAAATTATATCTTCCAGCACAAATAACCAACCCAGCAATAGACTGCGAAACAATGAAGAAAACAGAAAAGACAAAATAGCAGCAATCTCTACTCTAAACATTCCATCGAAGTCCTCTCCCCCACAGCCACAGTTGCCAAATAATGCAAGTGCAAGGGTTACAGCTCAAATATATATTCGCATTCCTGGCAACCCCTTTGAGAGAGAGATACGTAATACACTGACAAATCAAGGCATTCCTTCTGAAGAAGTCTTGATTAAGGAGCTTTATCGCACACCAAACTGGGTTTCCTTCGCAATAACGATATCGAAAGGATTTGAATATGTGCCTTACAAACTGAATCAATGGCCTACAGGCACAAGTGTCCAGCCATTTCGTGGGAGCAAACAATGGTCATACCAAAATAAACAGCAAAGAGCAAATGGAACAATCCCCTATATGCGAGACTACAGAAAGAGACACGATACAAACCTCTCTTATCGCCGTCCAAGCACAAGAGACTTCTCCTGGAGTGATGGCTCTTACAACCCTAGACACTCACCTAGGCATACAAACTTTGGGAAGGCCCGATCATACCACGGCACGTACTCAAACCAGCATTACACATCCAACGGCAGGTACAGACACCAGGATCCATGGGCTAACCCCAGAACACACTACAATGATGAATTCCCAGCAGAATCATACAGTCGAAACTACAACTATGACTATGGATACCACCCCAATGAAACATGGTAATACCTCGTCTCCTGCTGTTGCTGTTACTGCTGTCGATGTGAAAGTTACTTGTAAATATAATGATAGATTATCTGTCGTACATATAAATGCACAATCCCTGTTATCCCATATACTAGAAATTGAACATAAGCTTGTACAAGAAAATATTGATGTTCTTTGCATTAGCGAATCATGGCTGTATCCGTCAATTAATAATGCATTTATTAATATTCCTTCATATAATATTTATCGCTATGACAGTGGTAGAGGTGGAGGTGTATGTTTATATGTTAAAAATTATTTGAAGGCCACTGAACTAAATCTTGAAACTGAGAAGCACGAAGGAGTGGAAGATAAATGGATCTCTGTCCAACATAAAAAGTTTCCTTCTATTATCATAGGCTGCGTGTACCGCCACCCCAAAGCCTCGGTAACCTCCTTTAGCTATATTTTGGACGTTTTTAAGGAGATAATTTTAAAAAACAAACCAGTTTTTATATATGGCGATTTTAATGATGATCAACTAAAAAGAGAAAATAAAATGAGTAGACTTATTAAGAATTTAAATCTAGAACAGATTATAAATAAACCAACTAGAATCACTCCCACTTCAGTTTCCCAAATCGATCTAGTAATAACAAACTCCAAACATATGATAACTAAGTGTGACGTAATGCCAAGCCCTATAGCAGACCACGAGGAAATTGTAACGTCCCTAAATATTCGCAAACCAAAGAGACAACCAATCTTTAAAACATTCAGATGCTTAAGAAATTATTCACAAGAATTACTTTGTAGTTTACTTATGAATGAAGTACATAAATTAAATGAAATTCTATATACCGATAATATAAATAAACAAGTAAGAATTTTAACCAGTGTCTTATCATCATGTATAGATCGATGTGCACCACTCGTGACAAGAGAAATATTTCGTCCCCCCGCTCCTTGGATAACAGATGACATAAAAAACATTATGAAAGAAAGAGACAAACTACAAAATGAAGTAAAACTACAAAGAGATAATATCCCTTTAAGAGAAAAGTTTACAGAGCATAAGAAACAAGTAAAATCATTATTAAGTAACAGTAAGAAACAGTATTACAAAAATGAATTTCAAAACGCTAAAGGCAATATCTCTGATACATGGAAAATTGCTAAAACCATGCTTTCCAATAACTGTAATAAAAGTAGTAACATATCAATTATACCCGATGAGGTAGATGTAAGTGCTAAAGCAGAAGAGTTCAATAATTTTTTCGCTGAAGTGGGGAAAAAAACCTTTGAAAAAACAAAAAAAGAAATAATAAATGAAATCAATAATAGTAATGGTGGTAATAATAATGATGATGGTAGTAGTAATAATAATAGAAATGTTGATAATGGTGTAAATAATAATGATGGTGGTAGTAATGGTAATGATAATAGTGATGATGGTAGCAATAATAATAATAATGTAAATTTGGAAGAACATAGTGCATTCAATAGAAGTACTGATGTCTTTAACCCTACTACAGTAGATTGTAATACAGTAATCTTAGTAATAAAAAATCTGAAAGACTCTAATGCATATGGATCAGATGGAATTTGTTTTCGTTTTATTAGAGATTCATTATTTGTAATAGCTTATTATCTGACGGTAATAATCAATACTTCCATAGTTACCAATATCTACCCAGATTTATGGAAAAATCCCCATGTAATTCCTGGTTTTAAAAATGGAAATCCTGACGACGTCTCTAACTATAGACCAATCTCTTTACTACCAATTTTATCAAAGATACTTGAAAAGATTGTTGCAAATCAGTTAAGTGAGTTTCTTGAAAAAAATAAACTTATTGCAAAAAGTCAACACGGTTTCAGGCCAAAATTATCAACTGAAACTGCCTTATTGAAAATATCAGATGAAATATACAAAAATATAGATAATAAGAAAATATCATTGCTACTACTACTCGATCTTTCTAAAGCTTTTGATAGTGTAAACCATAGTATATTATTAGAAAAATGCAAAAAAATGAACATTGACCCAAGCTGGTTCGAGAACTATTTAAAAAACCGCTACCAGTCAGTCAGAATAAAAGATACAGTTTCAAGTTCCAAGAAGGTATTGTTTGGGGTCCCTCAGGGATCGATCCTAGGACCTATACTTTTTCTAATATATGTAAACGATCTAGTAAAATATTTACCTAACTGTTATGTCATTCAATATGCTGACGATACTCAAATCTTAATTGAAGGAGAAATTAATGATTTAGAAAATATTATTCGTAGAGCAGAAGAAATTTTGTATATGGCTAAACGTTACTTTCTAAAAAATGGTCTGTTACTTAATGAAACTAAAACCCAATCTATTCTTATCGGATCCAGACAATTATTATCAGAAGTTGATGACAATCTTCATATAAATTTTAACGGTAATATCATTAAGCCAATGAACTCGGTAAAGAACCTAGGTGTCTATTTTGACCGTTACATGAATTTTGAAATGCATATAGATGAAATTTATAAAAAAGTAATGGGTACTCTAATATATCTAAATAGGGTAAAAGACTCATTTGAAACATCAACTCGTATAATAATTGTCCAGTCCTTAGCTATGAGTTTAATTAATTACTGTCTCAAAGTTTGGGGATGTACAAATAAGACTCAATTACAAAGAATACAAAAGTTACAAAACTTTGCAGCACGAGTGGCTGTTGGCAATGTAAGAAAATACGAGCACATCTCTCCTGTTTTAAAAGATCTAGAATGGATAAAGATTAGAGATAAATATGTTTTTGATATATGTACCTTTGTTTTTAATATACTAAGAAACAATATTCCTGATTGCTTGTATAATTTTTCTACAGTAAGCTCAGTTACCGGGTTAACTACCCGTCAAGGGGAAGATTTATTAGTACGAAGGTCTAAAACTGATATTGGCTCAAGAGATATAAACATTCGTGGACCTCATTTATATAATCAGCTTCCCAGAGAACTAAAAAATGCTGGTTCAGTGTATACTTTTAAATATAATCTTAAGAAGTTACTCTTAAAGGAAGATTTTACTTGTAAATTTTAATTGTACACCCATATTTGAATACCCAATGTATGTTGGAAATAAAGTATTATTATTATTATTATATTATTATTACTCTCTCTCTCTTTCTCGCTCTCTCGTACTATTCCGTTGTTATTTTTCCTTGTGTTCAACATATAGCAATTGACCATGGATGAAGATGCAGTATCAGTTATCTTCTATTTTTAACCTGCTGTTGGTTTAGCCACCTTTTATTCGACTGCAATAAAGGTAAAGGTATCACACCCCTCCCCATATTTTCTCCTCCCCTTCAATGCTGTTAATGTTCCTGATGCCCTATGATACTCTTCAGAGTAATATTGAATAACATAGAGATTGTTTTTTTTTCCTTTTGACAGTAGAAAAGAAGTTATTATATAACTTTGCATTGCTTTTCAAAAATGTTCATAAATTAGGCGACTACCCAACAACTGCAACCAAAAGACAATTATGGTGATATTCAAGAGAAATAGAATCCTATCTGCAAAAGGCAGAAAATTCGGTGAGAAAGCTTTTTTTTTATGATTGTGACACCAGGACGGGCCAAAAAAAAATATAAAATAAAACAGCCCTCATCGGGCCTGGGCACGAAGAATACATAAAGTAAAGAGAAACAGAGATGGAGAGTGTAATGACATGTCAGATGTGAAGGGATTAAAACCAATACACAGATTCGGCTACTTAAGAGGCTGCGACATGGACATCAATTAAAGAATTGGGATGGGAGATACTTAAGGAATGAATTATATATTGAACAACAATACAATAGGTATGACAACCGCCTCAGGGTACTAAAATATTGCATTTATTCATATGTGCCTTATGGATTGGAATTTTAGACAGTATCTAATGGCTTAAGGGAACGAGTTAAAGTTGCAAATATATATATATATATATATATATATATATATATATATATATATATATATATATATATATATATATATATATATATATATATATATATATATATATATATATATATATATATATATATATATATATATATATATATATATATATATATATATATATATATATATATATATATATATATATATATATATATATATATATATATATATATATATATATATATATATATATATATATATATATATATATATATATATATATATATATATATATATATATATATATATATATATATATATATATATATATATATATATATATATATATATATATATATATATATATATATATATACATATATATATATATATATATATATATATATATATATATATATATATATATATATATATATATATATATATATATATATATATATATGTATATATTCATTCTTTGGTAACACTTGTGATTTTTCCTCCCCTGACTTACAGGGATTTTTTCTTTCCTGTGGCACAACACGTTACCAGTAGGGCATCTTATATATAAAAAATGAAGCTTCACAAAAGGAAGTGGAATAACCAGTATGTTTGAATATCTGATGATCTGTACTAGTTATAAGAATATTAAACTTTCGGAGTTCCGAATTTTTTTGATAGGGCTTAATTTCTTTCAATACAGTATGGTGATCGTTCCTGATATTGATGAGCTGACTAATAATTCACATTTTGCAGCTTATGAGCTTTCTTTTGATACCAGGATGAGATCTGTAGGTATTAGATTAAGAGAGTTATTTGATGTTAAAATAACCGCTATCATATTGTTCTTTATATAGGCTACAGGCAACAGTTATGAATAATCAGTGCATATCTTCCTCTTTCAGGTTACTGGCAATGAAGATGAATGTGGCATGTAGTTTCTACAGACGAGAGAAACCCTGCTATGTAATGATGGAAACCTCAAAGGAAAAAATCCATCTTTCACTTTGAAACATACGACAAAGACGGAGGAAATCTAGTTACACCCCAGGACTTCGACTCATGGTTGACTCTTCTTGATGCTGCCTGAGTGAGGAGTCATGCACCAATTCTTCAGATTGCAAGAGGTCTACTCGAGCATGAGGTGCCCAACATAAGCTCCCATAGACAATGTAGGAGCCGTTTTACGCTGAAAAGAGAATTGGAGATCCTTAAAAGAAAATCAGCTGAAAAGTCGGATGTAGATACTGGGAGTAGTGGAACCGCAAAACGACAGCATAGAAGACCTTCCACATCCAGAGTGCTTCAGCCTGAGTGTATATTCTGTGGAAAAGAAAAATTCTTATAAATAACCTTAACTCGTAAAAACCCTTTCAAGGCTTAGCAGCTGAGGGTTGGAGAGAGACTTTGACAATGTGCTGTGGAGAAACAAGATGACAAGAACCTAGTCATCACAAGTCGGGGAATTATGGGCGCAGAAACTCATTATCATAACTCTTGTTACAGAAATTATACTAAGGAATCACTAAAATATCAAGAAATTAATATGGCAAGCAAGGCTGAGGATGAATCTGAAGCAGCTTACAACAAAGTTCAGTCTTACGCTTATGCTGACCTTTTCACCTTCATAAGGAATGAAATGCTGCCTGATAAGCTGATTATCCCAGTAGCCACTTTTTCATCTAGAATGAAGAATTTCATGCATGCTAAAGGCTTTACAATGACAGATTTTGTTCAGAAGCACATCAGACGGAGACTAGAAACGGAATTTCGTGACATTCTTCACATATATAAAAATGGAACTGGAAAACTAATAGTAGTTCCAAGCATTGTTACAATGAATGATGTGGTCCTAGGAAATATAAAACTTAAAAATGAACAGAAAATCCTGAGGACAAAAACAAGTGACATAAACTGACTTATTCACCAGGCATCATGTTATGTTCGCTCGTCAATACATGAAAACTGTGCAACATCTCCATGTCCCTATCATCCACCTGATGCTACTGGAGAGGCCATGAATCTACCATGTCTCCTGCAACAGTTCTTGACTGATGTTCTCATTGGGGAACCTGAAAATGAAAGCTCATCACAAAGAGTAAAATGACTAATACAATCTCTTGGTCAGGATCTGATCTATGCCAAAGCACGTGGAAGGCAGATACCTCCAAAGCATTTCTTGCTTCCATATGCTATCAGAACATAAACAGGTAATACTAAATTAATCCATATGGTAAACAGGCTTGGATATGGTGTATCATACTCACAACTTGAAGAAAATGACACAGCTCTCTGCCTCCAGAAATTAGCTACTACACAGAATCAACAGGTGGTCTTACCTTCTCCTATGCAGCCAAGTATTTTCACAACTTTGGCATGGGATAATATTAACGGACTTGAGGAAACGCTAACAGGCAAGGC
>JAXCGZ010009582.1:92500-110000 GCA_037179515.1 Halocaridina rubra
ATATATATATATATATATATATATATATATATATATATATATATATACATATATATATATATATATATATATATATATATATATATATATATATATATATATATATATATATATATATATATATATATATATATATATACATATATATGATTACTAAGTCAAGGCACTATATCTATCTATCTATCTATCTATATATGTATATATATATATATATATTATATATATATATATATATATATATATATATATATATATATATATATATATATATATATATATATATATATATATATATATATATATATATATATATATGTATATATATATATATATTTATATATATATATATATATATATATATATATATATATATATATATATATATATATATATATATATATATATATATATATATATATATATATATATATATATATATATATATATATATATATATATATATATATATATATATATATATATATATATATATATATATATATATATATATATATAAATATATATATATAGATATATATAGTGCCTTGCCTTAGTAATCATAAGTCCTAGGTTCGAGCCCCAGTCGGGGTAAAAAAATGATATATGTTTTCACATATATAATGTGCTTATTTGGTTATTGTAATGGCCGAATGAGAGTGGGAATTGAAATAAATGCGAAAATGAATCCACGAGTGAGGTTGGGGAATCTGTAATATGAACATAGTGGCATTCAGATAGAATGCGTTCATTCCTAAGTATATCAGATATAAGCTATAAGATTGGATTTCTTTTAACCTTCTGTGGTGCATTGGTAGCGCCTTGACTTAGTAATCATAAGTCCTAGGTTCGATTCCCAGTAGGGGTAAAAAAATGATTCATGTTTTCACATATGTAATGTGCTTATTTGGTTATTGTAATGCCCGAATGAGATTGGGAATTAAATTAAATGCGAAAATGAATCCACGAGTGAGGTTGGGGAATCTGTAATATGAACATAGTGGCATTCAGAAAGAATGAGTTCATTCCTAAGTATCGCAAAAATAAGCTATAAGATTGGATTCCTTTTAACCTTCTGTGGTGCATTGGTAGCGCCTTGACTTAGTAATTATAAGTCCTAGGGTCGAGTCCCAGTCGGGGTAAAAAAATTATTCATGTTTTCACATATGTAATTTGCTTATTTGGTAACTGTAATGCCCGAGTGAGATTGGGAATTGAATTAAATGCGAAAATGAGTCCACGAGTGAGGTTGGGGAATCTGTAATATGAACATAGTGGCATTCAGATATAATACGTTCATTCCTAAGTATAGCAGATATAAGCTATAAGGTTGGATTCCTTTTAACCTGCTGTGGTGCATTGCTAGCGCCTTGACTTAGTAATCATAAGTCCTAGGTTTGAGTCCCAGTCGGGGTAAAAAAAAAAAATGATTCATGTTTTCATATATGTAATGTGCTTATTTGGTTATTGTAATGTATGAATGAGATTGGGAATTGAATTAAATGCCGAAATGAATCCACGAGTGAGGTTGGGGAATCTGTAATATGAACATAGTTGCATTCAGCTAGAATGCGTTCATTCCTAAGTATAGCAGATAAAAGCTATAAGGTTGGATTCCTTTTAACCTTCTGTGGTGCATTGGTAACGCCTTGACTTAGTAATCATAAGTTCTAGGTTCGAGTCCCAGTCGGTGAAAAAAATGATTCATATATATATATATATATATATATATATATATATATATATATATATATATATATATATATATATATATATATATATATATATATATATATATATATATATATATATATATATATATATATATATATATATATATATATATATATATATATATATATATATATATATATATATATATATATATATATATATATATATATATATATATATATATATATATATATATATATATATATATATATATATATATATATATATATATATATATATATATATATATATATATATATATATATATATATATATATATATATATATATATATATATATATATATATATATATATATATATATATATATATATATATATATATATATATATATATATAATATATATATATATATATATATATATATATATATATATATATATATATATATATATATATATATATATATATATATATATATATATATATATATATATATATATATATATATATATATATATATATATATATATATATATATATATATATATATATATATATATATATATATATATATATATATATATATATATATATATATATATATATATATATATATATATATATATATATATATATATATATATATATATATATATATATATATATATATATATATATATATATATATATATATATATATATATATATATATATATATATATATATATATATATATATATATATATATATATATATATATATATATATATATATATATATATATATATATATATATATATATATATATATATATATATATATATATATATATATATATATATATATATATATATATATATATATATATATATATATATATATATATATATATATATATATATATATATATATATATATATATATATATATATATATATATATATATATATATATATATATATATATATATATATATATATATATATATATATATATATATATATATATATATATATATATATATATATATATATATATATATATATATATATATATATATATATATATATATATATATATATATATATATATATATATATATATATATATATATATATATATATATATATATATATATATATATATATATATATATATATATATATATGCTAAAATGAAGCCACGAGTGAGGTTGGGGAATCTGTAATATGAACATAGTGGCATTCAGTTAGAATGCGTTCATTCCTAAGTATAGCAGACATAAGCTATAAGGTTGGGTTCCTTTTAACCTTCTGTGGTGTAGTGGTAGCGCCTTGACATAGTAATCAAAAGTCCTAGGTTCGAGTCCCGGTCGGGGTAAAAAATGATTCATGTTTTCACATATGTAATGTGCTTATTTGATAATTTCATGGCCCGAATGAGATTGGGATTTGAATTAAATGCTAAAATGAAGCCACGAGTGAGGTTGGGGAATCTGTAATATGAACATAGTGGCATTCAGTTAGAATGCGTTCATTTCAAAGTATAGCAGATATAAGCTATAAGGTTGGGTTCCTTTTAACCTTCTGTGGTATAGTGGTAGCGCCTTGACTTAGTAATCAAAAGTCCTAGGTTCGAGTCCCGGTCGGGGTAAAAAATGATTCATGTTTTCACATATGTAATGTGCTTATTTGATAATTTCATGGCCTGAATGAGATTGGGATTTGAATTAAATGCTAAAATAAAGCCACGAGTGAGGTTGGGGAATCTGTAATATGAACATAGTGGCAATCAGTTAGAATGCGTTCAATCCTAAGTATAGCAGATATAAGCTATAAGGTTGTTCCTTTTAACCTTCTGTGTTGTAGTGGTAGCGCCTTGACTTAGTAATCAAAAGTCCTAGGTTCGAGTCCCGGTCGGGGTAAAAAATGATTCATGTTTTCACATATGTAATGTGCTTATTTGATGATTTCATGGCCCGAATGAGATTGGGATTTGAATTAAATGCTAAAATGAAGCCACGAGTGATGTTGGGGAATCTGTAATATGAACATTGTGGCATTCAGTTAGAATGCGTTCATTCCTAAGTATAGCAGATATAAGCTATAAGGTTGGGTTCCTTTTAACCTTCTGTGGTGTAGTGGTAGCGCCTTGACTTAGTAGTCAAAAGTCCTAGGTTCGAGTCCCGGTCGGGGTAAAAAATGATTCATGTTTTCACATATGTAATGTGCTTATTTGATAATTTCATGGCCCGAATGAGATTGGGATTTGAATTAAATGCTAAAATAAAGCCACGAGTGAGGTTGGGGAATCTGGAATATGAACATAGTGGCATTCAGTTAGAATGCATTCATTCCTAAGTATAGCAGATATAAGCTATAAGGTTGGGTTCCTTTTAACCTTCTGTGGTGTAGTGGTAGCGCCTTGACTTAGTAATCAAAAGTCCTAGGTTAGAGTCCCGGTCGGGGTAAAAAATGATTCATGTTTTCACATATGTAATGTGCTTATTTGATAATTTCATGGCCCGAATGAGATTGGGATTTGAATTAAATGCTAAAATGAAGCCAAGAGTGAGGTTGGGGAATCTGTAATATGAACATAGTGGCATTCAGTTAGAATGCGTTCATTCCTAAGTATAGCAGATATAATCTATAAGGTTAGGTTCCTTTTAACCTTCTGTTGTGCAGTGGTAGCGCCTTGACTTAGTAATCAAAAGTCCTAGGTTCGAGTCCCAGTCGGGGTAAAAAATGATTCATGTTTTCACATATGTAATGTGGTTATTTGATAATTTCATGGCCTGAATGAGATTGGGATTTGAATTAAATGCTAAAATGAAGCCACGAGTGAGGTTGGGGAATCTGTAATATGAACATAGTGGCAATCAGTTAGAATGCGTTCCTTCCTAAGTATAGCAGATATAAGCTATAAGGTTGGGTTCCTTTTAACCTTCTGTGTTGTAGTGGTAGCGCCTTGACTTAGTAATCAAAAGTCCTAGGTTCGAGTCCCGGTCGGGTTAAAAAATGATTCATGTTTTCACATATGTAATGTGCTTATTTGATGATTTCATGGCCCGAATGAGATTGGGATTTGAATTAAATGCTAAAATGAAGCCACGAGTGATGTTGGGGAATCTGTAATATGAACATAGTGGCATTCAGTTAGAATGCGTTCATTCCTAAGTATAGCAGATATAAGCTATAAGGTTGGGTTCCTTTTAACCTTCTGTGGTGTAGTTGTAGCGCCTTGACTTAGTAATCAAAAGTCCTAGGTTCGAGTCCCGGTCGGGGTAAAAAATGATTCATGTTTTCACATATGTAATGTGCTTATTTGATAATTTCATGGCCCGAATGAGATTGGGATTTGAATTAAATGCTAAAATGAAGCCACGAGTGAGGTTGGGGAATCTGTAATATGAACATAGTGGCATTCAGTTAGAATGCGTTCATTTCTAAGTATAGCAGATATAAGCTATAAGGTTGGGTTCCTTTTAACCTTCTGTGGTGTAGTGGTAGCGCCTTGACTTAGTAATCAAAAGTCCTAGGTTCGAGTCCCGGTCGGGGTAAAAAATGATTCATGTTTTCACATATGTAATGTGCTTATTTGATAATTTCATGGCCTGAATGAGATTGGGATTTGAATTAAATGCTAAAATGAAGCCACGAGTGAGGTTGGGGAATCTGTAATATGAACATAGTGGCAATCAGTTAGAATGCGTTCAATCCTAAGTATAGCAGATATAAGCTATAAGGTTGGGTTCCTTTTAACCTTCTGTGTTGTAGTGGTAGCGCCTTGACTTAGTAATCAAAAGTCCTAGGTTCGAGTCCCGGTCGGGGTAAAAAATGATTCATGTTTTCACATATGTAATGTGCTTATTTGATGATTTCATGGCCCGAATGAGATTGGGATTTGAATTAAATGCTAAAATGAAGCCACGAGTGATGTTGGGGAATCTATAATATGAACATTGTGGCATTCAGTTAGAATGCGTTCATTCCTAAGTATAGCAGATATAAGCTATAAGGTTGGGTTCCGTTTAACCTTCTGTGGTGTAGTGGTAGCGCCTTGACTTAGTAATCAAAAGTCCTAGGTTCGAGTCCCGGTCGGGGTAAAAAATGATTCATGTTTTCACATATGTAATGTGCTTATTTGATAATTTCATGGCACGAATGAGATTGGGATTTGAATTAAATGCAAAAATAAAGCCACGAGTGAGGTTGGGGAATCTGTAATATGAACATAGTGGCATTCAGTTAGAATGCGTTCATTCCTAAGTATAGCAGATATAAGCTATAAGGTTGGGTTCCTTTTAACCTTCTGTGGTGTAGTGGTAGCGCCTTGACTTAGTAATCAAAAGTCCTAGGTTCGAGTCCTGGTCGGGGTAAAAAATGATTCATGTTTTCACATATGTAATGTGCTTATATGATAATTTCATGGCCTGAATGAGATTGGGATTTGAATTAAATGCTAAAATGAAGCCAAGAGTGAGGTTGGGGAATCTGTAATATGAACATAGTGGCATTCAGTTAGAATGCGTTCATTCCTAAGTATAGCAGATATAAGCTATAAGGTTGGGTTCCTTTTAACCTTCTGTGGTGTAGTGGTAGCGCCTTGACTTAGTAATCAAAAGTCCTAGGTTCGAGTCCCAGTCGGGGTAAAAAATGATTCATGTTTTCACATATGTAATGTGCTTATTTGATAATTTCATGGCCTGAATGAGATTGGGATTTGAATTAAATGCTAAAATGAAGCCACGAGTGAGGTTGGGGAATCTGTAATATGAACATAGTGGCAATCAGTTAGAATGCGTTCCTTCCTAAGTATAGCAGATATAAGCTCTAAGGTTGGGTTCCTTTTAACCTTCTGTGTTGTAGTGGTAGCACCTTGACTTAGTAATCAAAAGTCCTAGGTTCGAGTCCCGGTCGGGGTAAAAAATGATTCATGTTTTCACATATGTAATGTGCTTATTTGATGATTTCATGGCCCGAATGAGATTGGGATTTGAATTAAATGCTACAATGAAGCCACGAGTGATGTTGGGGAATCTGTAATATGAACATAGTGGCATTCAGTTAGAATGCGTTCATTCCTAAGTATAGCAGATATAAGCTATAAGGTTGGGTTCCTTTTAACCTTCTGTGGTGTAGTGGTAGCGCCTTGACTTAGTAATCAAAAGTCCTAGGTTCGAGTCCCGGTCGGGGTAAAAAATGATTCATGTTTTCACATATGTAATGTGCTTATTTGATAATTTCATGGCCCGAATGAGATTGGGATTTGAATTAAATGCTAAAATAAAGCCACGAGTGAGGTTGGGGAATCTGGAATATGAACATAGTGGAATTCAGTTAGAATGCGTTCATTCCTAAGTATAACAGATATAAGCTATAAGGTTGGGTTCCTTTTAACCTTCTGTGGTGTAGTGGTAGCGCCTTGACTTAGTAATCAAAAGTCCTAGGTTCGAGTCCCGGTCGGGGTAAAAAATGATTCATGTTTTCACATATGTAATGTGCTTATTTGATAATTTCATGGCCCGAATGAGATTGGGATTTGAATTAAATGCTAAAATGAAGCCAAGAGGGAGGTTGGGGAATCTGTAATATGAACATAGTGGCATTCAGTTAGAATGCGTTCATTCCTAAGTATAGCAGATATAAGCTATAAGGTTGGGTTCCTTTTAACCTTCTGTGGTGTAGTGGTAGCGCCTTGACTTAGTAATCAAAAGTCCTAGGTTCGAGTCCCGGTCGGGGTAAAAAATGATTCATGTTTTCACATATGTAATGTGGTTATTTGATAATTTCATTGCCCGAATGAGATTGGGATTTGAATTAAATGCTAAAATGAAGCCACGAGTGAGTTTGGGGAATCTGGAATATGAACATAGTGGCATTCAGTTAGAATGCGTTTATTCCTAAGTATAGCAGATATAAGCTATAAGGTTGGGTTCCTTTTAACCTTCTGTGGTGTAGTGGTAGCGCCTTGACTTAGTAATCAAAAGTCCTAGGTTCGAGTCCTGGTCGGGGTAAAAAATGATTCATGTTTTCACATATGTAATGTGCTTATTTGATAATTTCATGGCCCGAATGAGATTGGGATTTGAATTAAATGCTAAAATAAAGCCACGAGTGAGGTTGGGGAATCTAGAATATGAACATAGTGGCATTCAGTTAGAATGCGTTCATTCCTAAGTATAGCAGATATAAGCTATAAGGTTGGGTTCCTTTTAACCTTCTGTGGTGTAGTGGTAGCGCCTTGACTTAGTAATCAAAAGTCCTAGGTTCGAGTCCCGGTCGGGGTAAAAAATGATTCATGTTTTCACATATGTAATGTGCTTATTTGATAATTTCATGGCCTGAATGAGATTGGGATTTGAATTAAATGCTAAAATGAAGCCAAGAGTGAGGTTGGGGAATCTGTAATATGAACATAGTGGCATTCAGTTAGAATGCGTTCATTCCTAAGTATAGCAGATATAAGCTATAAGGTTGGGTTCCTTTTAACCTTCTGTGGTGTAGTGGTAGCGCCTTGACTTAGTAATCAAAAGTCCTAGGTTCGAGTCCCGGTCGGGGTAAAAAATGTTTCATGTTTTCACATATGTAATGTGCTTATTTGATAATTTCATGGCCTGAATGAGATTGGGATTTGAATTAAATGCTAAAATGAAGCCACGAGTGAGGTTGGGGAATCTGTAATATGAACATAGTGGCAATCAGTTAGAATGCGTTCCTTCCTAAGTATAGCAGATATAAGCTCTAAGGTTGGGTTCCTTTTAACCTTCTGTGTTGTAGTGGTAGTGCCTTGACTTAGTAATCAAAAGTCCTAGGTTCGAGTCCCGGTCGGGGTAAAAAATGATTCATGTTTTCACATATGTAATGTGCTTATTTGATGATTTCATGGCCCGAATGAGATTGGGATTTGAATTAAATGCTAAAATGAAGCCACGAGTGATGTTGGGGAATCTGTAATGTGAACATAGTGGCATTCAGTTAGAATGCGTTCATTCCTAAGTATAACAGATATAAGCTATAAGGTTGGGTTCCTTTTAACCTTCTGTGGTGTAGTGGTAGCGCCTTGACTTAGTAATCAAAAGTCCTAGGTTCGAGTCCCGGTCGGGGTAAAAAATGATTCATGTTTTCACATATGTAATGTGCTTATTTGATAATTTCATGGCCTGAATGAGATTGGGATTTGAATTAAAGGCTAAAATGAAGCCAAGAGGGAGGTTGGGGAATTTGTAATATGAACATAGTGGCATTCAGTTAGAATGCGTTCATTCCTAAGTATAGCAGATATAAGCTATAATTTTGGGTTCCTTTTAACCTTCTGTGGTGTAGTGGTAGCGCCTTGAGTTAGTAATCAAAAGTCCTAGGTTCGAGTCCCGGTCGGGGTAAAAAATGATTCATGTTTTCACATATGTAATGTGGTTATTTGATAATTTCATGGCCCGAATGAGATTGGGATTTGAATTAAATGCTAAAATGAAGCCACGAGTGAGGTTGGGGAATCTGGAATATGAACATAGTGGCATTCAGTTAGAATGCGTTCATTCCTAAGTATAGCAGATATAAGCTATAAGGTTGGGTTCCTTTTAACCTTCTGTGGTGTAGTGGTAGCGCCTTGACTTAGTAATCAAAAGTCCTAGGTTCGAGTCCCGGTCGGGGTAAAAAATGATTCATGTTTTCACATATGTAATGTGCTTATTTGATAATTTCATGGCCCGAATGAGATTGGGATTTGAATTAAATGCTAAAATAAAGCCACGAGTGATGTTGGGGAATCTGGAATATGAACATAGTGGCATTCAGTTAGAATGCGTTCATTCCTAAGTATAACAGATATAAGCTCTAAGGTTGGGTTCCTTTTAACCTTCTGTGGTGTAGTGGTAGCGCCTTGACTTAGTAATCAAAAGTCCTAGGTTCGAGTCCCGGTCGGGGTAAAAAATGATTCATGTTTTCACATATGTAATGTGCTTATTTGATAATTTCATGGCCCGAATGAGATTGGGATTTGAATTAAATGCTAAAATGAAGAGAAGAGGGGGGTTGGGGAATCTGTAATATGAACATAGTGGCATTCAGTTAGAATGCGTTCATTCCTAAGTATAGCAGATATAAGCTATAAGGTTGGGTTCCTTTTAACCTTCTGTGGTGTAGTGGTAGCGCCTTGACTTAGTAATCAAAAGTCCTAGGTTCGAGTCCCGGTCGGGGTAAAAAATGATTCATGTTTTCACATATGTAATGTGGTTATTTGATAATTTCATTGCCCGAATGAGATTGGGATTTGAATTAAATGCTAAAATGAAGCCACGAGTGAGTTTGGGGAATCTGGAATATGAACATAGTGGCATTCAGTTAGAATGCGTTCATTCCTAAGTATAGCAGATATAAGCTATAAGGTTGGGTTCCTTTTAACCTTCTGTGGTGTAGTGGTAGCGCCTTGACTTAGTAATCAAAAGTCCTAGGTTCGAGTCCCGGTCGGGGTAAAAAATGATTCATGTTTTCACATATGTAATGTGCTTATTTGATAATTTCATGGCCCGAATGAGATTGGGATTTGAATTAAATGCTAAAATAAAGCCACGAGTGAGGTTGGGGAATCTGGAATATGAACATAGTGGCATTCAGTTAGAATGCGTTCATTCCTAAGTATAGCAGATATAAGCTATAAGGTTGGGTTCCTTTTAACCTTCTGTGGTGTAGTGGTAGCGCCTTGACTTAGTAATCAAAAGTCCTAGGTTCGAGTCCCGGTCGGGGTAAAAAATGATTCATGTTTTCACATATGTAATGTGCTTATTTGATAATTTCATGGCCTGAATGAGATTGGGATTTGAATTAAATGCTAAAATGAAGCCAAGAGTGAGGTTGGGGAATCTGTAATATGAACATAGTGGCATTCAGTTAGAATGCGTTCATTCCTAAGTATAGCAGATATAAGCTATAAGGTTGGGTTCCTTTTAACCTTCTGTGGTGTAGTGGTAGCGCCTTGACTTAGTAATCAAAAGTCCTAGGTTCGAGTCCCAGTCGGGGTAAAAAATGATTCATGTTTTCACATATGTAATGTGCTTATTTGATAATTTCATGGCCTGAATGAGATTGGGATTTGAATTAAATGCTAAAATGAAGCCACGAGTGAGGTTGGGGAATCTGTAATATGAACATAGTGGCAATCAGTTAGAATGCGTTCCTTCCTAAGTATAGCAGATATAAGCTCTAAGGTTGGGTTCCTTTTAACCTTCTGTGTTGTAGTGGTAGTGCCTTGACTTAGTAATCAAAAGTCCTAGGTTCGAGTCCCGGTCGGGGTAAAAAATGATTCATGTTTTCACATATGTAATGTGCTTATTTGATGATTTCATGGCCCGAATGAGATTGGGATTTGAATTAAATGCTAAAATGAAGCCACGAGTGATGTTGGGGAATCTGTAATGTGAACATAGTGGCATTCAGTTAGAATGCGTTCATTCCTAAGTATAACAGATATAAGCTATAAGGTTGGGTTCCTTTTAACCTTCTGTGGTGTAGTGGTAGCGCCTTGACTTAGTAATCAAAAGTCCTAGGTTCGAGTCCCGGTCGGGGTAAAAAATGATTCATGTTTTCACATATGTAATGTGCTTATTTGATAATTTCATGGCCCGAATGAGATTGGGATTTGAATTAAATGCTAAAATGAAGCCAAGAGGGAGGTTGGGGAATCTGTAATATGAACATAGTGGCATTCAGTTAGAATGCGTTCATTCCTAAGTATAGCAGATATAAGCTATAATTTTGGGTTCCTTTTAACCTTCTGTGGTGTAGTGGTAGCGCCTTGAGTTAGTAATCAAAAGTCCTAGGTTCGAGTCCCGGTCGGGGTAAAAAATGATTCATGTTTTCACATATGTAATGTGGTTATTTGATAATTTCATGGCCCGAATGAGATTGGGATTTGAATTAAATGCTAAAATGAAGCCACGAGTGAGGTTGGGGAATCTGGAATATGAACATAGTGGCATTCAGTTAGAATGCGTTCATTCCTAAGTATAGCAGATATAAGCTATAAGGTTGGGTTCCTTTTAACCTTCTGTGGTGTAGTGGTAGCGCCTTGACTTAGTAATCAAAAGTCCTAGGTTCGAGTCCCGGTCGGGGTAAAAAATGATTCATGTTTTCACATATGTAATGTGCTTATTTGATAATTTCATGGCCCGAATGAGTTGGGATTTGAATTAAATGCTAAAATGAAGCCACGAGTGAGGTTGGGGAATCTGTAATATGAACATAGTGGCATTCAGTTAGAATGCGTTCATTTCAAAGTATAGCAGATATAAGCTATAAGGTTGGGTTCCTTTTAACCTTCTGTGGTGTAGTGGTAGCGCCTTGACTTAGTAATCAAAAGTCCTAGGTTCGAGTCCCGGTCGGGGTAAAAAATGATTCATGTTTTCACATATGTAATGTGCTTATTTGATAATTTCATGGCCTGAATGAGATTGGGATTTGAATTAAATGCTAAAATAAAGCCACGAGTGAGGTTGGGGAATCTGTAATATGAACATAGTGGCAATCAGTTAGAATGCGTTCAATCCTAAGTATAGCAGATATAAGCTATAAGGTTGGGTTCCTTTTAACCTTCTGTGTTGTAGTGGTAGCGCCTTGACTTAGTAATCAAAAGTCCTAGGTTCGAGTCCCGGTCGGGGTAAAAAATGATTCATGTTTTCACATATGTAATGTTCTTATTTGATGATTTCATGGCCCGAATGAGATTGGGATTTGAATTAAATGCTAAAATGAAGCCACGAGTGATGTTGGGGAATCTATAATATGAACATTGTGGCATTCAGTTAGAATGCGTTCATTCCTAAGTATAGCAGATATAAGCTATAAGGTTGGGTTCCTTTTAACCTTCTGTGGTGTAGTGGTAGCGCCTTGACTTAGTAATCAAATGTCCTAGGTTCGAGTCCCGGTCGGGGTAAAAAATGATTCATGTTTTCACATATGTAATGTGCTTATTTGATAATTTCATGGCACGAATGAGATTGGGATTTGAATTAAATGCAAAAATAAAGCCACGAGTGAGGTTGGGGAATCTGGAATATGAACATAGTGGCATTCAGTTAGAATGCGTTCATTCCTAAGTATAGCAGATATAAGCTATAAGGTTGGGTTCCTTTTAACCTTCTGTGGTGTAGTGGTAGCGCCTTGACTTAGTAATCAAAAGTCCTAGGTTCGAGTCCTGGTCGGGGTAAAAAATGATTCATGTTTTCACATATGTAATGTGCTTATTTGATAATTTCATGGCCTGAATGAGATTGGGATTTGAATTAAATGCTAAAATGAAGCCAAGAGTGAGGTTGGGGAATCTGTAATATGAACATAGTGGCATTCAGTTAGAATGCGTTCATTCCTAAGTATAGCAGATATAAGCTATAAGGTTGGGTTCCTTTTAACCTTCTGTGGTGTAGTGGTAGCGCCTTGACTTAGTAATCAAAAGTCCTAGGTTCGAGTCCCAGTCGGGGTAAAAAATGATTCATGTTTTCACATATGTAATGTGCTTATTTGATAATTTCATGGCCTGAATGAGATTGGGATTTGAATTAAATGCTAAAATGAAGCCACGAGTGAGGTTGGGGAATCTGTAATATGAACATAGTGGCAATCAGTTAGAATGCGTTCCTTCCTAAGTATAGCAGATATAAGCTCTAAGGTTGGGTTCCTTTTAACCTTCTGTGTTGTAGTGGTAGCACCTTGACTTAGTAATCAAAAGTCCTAGGTTCGAGTCCCGGTCGGGGTAAAAAATGATTCATGTTTTCACATATGTAATGTGCTTATTTGATGATTTCATGGCCCGAATGAGATTGGGATTTGAATTAAATGCTACAATGAAGCCACGAGTGATGTTGGGGAATCTGTAATATGAACATAGTGGCATTCAGTTAGAATGCGTTCATTCCTAAGTATAGCAGATATAAGCTATAAGGTTGGGTTCCTTTTAACCTTCTGTGGTGTAGTGGTAGCGCCTTGACTTAGTAATCAAAAGTCCTAGGTTCGAGTCCCGGTCGGGGTAAAAAATGATTCATGTTTTCACATATGTAATGTGCTTATTTGATAATTTCATGGCCCGAATGAGATTGGGATTTGAATTAAATGCTAAAATAAAGCCACGAGTGAGGTTGGGGAATCTGGAATATGAACATAGTGGCATTCAGTTAGAATGCGTTCATTCCTAAGTATAACAGATATAAGCTATAAGGTTGGGTTCCTTTTAACCTTCTGTGGTGTAGTGGTAGCGCCTTGACTTAGTAATCAAAAGTCCTAGGTTCGAGTCCCGGTCGGGGTAAAAAATGATTCATGTTTTCACATATGTAATGTGCTTATTTGATAATTTCATGGCCCGAATGAGATTGGGATTTGAATTAAATGCTAAAATGAAGCCAAGAGGGAGGTTGGGGAATCTGTAATATGAACATAGTGGCATTCAGTTAGAATGCGTTCATTCCTAAGTATAGCAGATATAAGCTATAAGGTTGGGTTCCTTTTAACCTTCTGTGGTGTAGTGGTAGCGCCTTGACTTAGTAATCAAAAGTCCTAGGTTCGAGTCCCGGTCGGGGTAAAAAATGATTCATGTTTTCACATATGTAATGTGGTTATTTGATAATTTCATTGCCCGAATGAGATTGGGATTTGAATTAAATGCTAAAATGAAGCCACGAGTGAGTTTGGGGAATCTGGAATATGAACATAGTGGCATTCAGTTAGAATGCGTTTATTCCAAAGTATAGCAGATATAAGCTATAAGGTTGGGTTCCTTTTAACCTTCTGTGGTGTAGTGGTAGCGCCTTGACTTAGTAATCAAAAGTCCTAGGTTCGAGTCCCGGTCGGGGTAAAAAATGATTCATGTTTTCACATATGTAATGTGCTTATTTGATAATTTCATGGCCCGAATGAGATTGGGATTTGAATTAAATGCTAAAATAAAGCCACGAGTGAGGTTGGGGAATCTAGAATATGAACATAGTGGCATTCAGTTAGAATGCGTTCATTCCTAAGTATAGCAGATATAAGCTATAAGGTTGGGTTCCTTTTAACCTTCTGTGGTGTAGTGGTAGCGCCTTGACTTAGTAATCAAAAGTCCTAGGTTCGAGTCCCGGTCGGGGTAAAAAATGATTCATGTTTTCACATATGTAATGTGCTTATTTGATAATTTCATGGCCTGAATGAGATTGGGATTTGAATTAAATGCTAAAATGAAGCCAAGAGTGAGGTTGGGGAATCTGTAATATGAACATAGTGGCATTCAGTTAGAATGCGTTCATTCCTAAGTATAGCAGATATAAGCTATAAGGTTGGGTTCCTTTTAACCTTCTGTGGTGTAGTGGTAGCGCCTTGACTTAGTAATCAAAAGTCCTAGGTTCGAGTCCCAGTCGGGGTAAAAAATGATTCATGTTTTCACATATGTAATGTGCTTATTTGATAATTTCATGGCCTGAATGAGATTGGGATTTGAATTAAATGCTAAAATGAAGCCACGAGTGAGGTTGGGGAATCTGTAATATGAACATAGTGGCAATCAGTTAGAATGCGTTCCTTCCTAAGTATAGCAGATATAAGCTCTAAGGTTGGGTTCCTTTTAACCTTCTGTGTTGTAGTGGTAGTGCCTTGACTTAGTAATCAAAAGTCCTAGGTTCGAGTCCCGGTCGGGGTAAAAAATGATTCATGTTTTCACATATGTAATGTGCTTATTTGATGATTTCATGGCCCGAATGAGATTGGGATTTGAAATAAATGCTAAAATGAAGCCACGAGTGATGTTGGGGAATCTGTAATGTGAACATAGTGGCATTCAGTTAGAATGCGTTCATTCCTAAGTATAACAGATATAAGCTATAAGGTTGGGTTCCTTTTAACCTTCTGTGGTGTAGTGGTAGCGCCTTGACTTAGTAATCAAAAGTCCTAGGTTCGAGTCCCGGTCGGGGTAAAAAATGATTCATGTTTTCACATATGTAATGTGCTTATTTGATAATTTCATGGCCTGAATGAGATTGGGATTTGAATTAAATGCTAAAATGAAGCCAAGAGGGAGGTTGGGGAATTTGTAATATGAACATAGTGGCATTCAGTTAGAATGCGTTCATTCCTAAGTATAGCAGATATAAGCTATAATTTTGGGTTCCTTTTAACCTTCTGTGGTGTAGTGGTAGCGCCTTGAGTTAGTAATCAAAAGTCCTAGGTTCGAGTCCCGGTCGGGGTAAAAAATGATTCATGTTTTCACATATGTAATGTGGTTATTTGATAATTTCATGGCCCGAATGAGATTGGGATTTGAATTAAATGCTAAAATGAAGCCACGAGTGAGGTTGGGGAATCTGGAATATGAACATAGTGGCATTCAGTTAGAATGCGTTCATTCCTAAGTATAGCAGATATAAGCTATAAGGTTGGGTTCCTTTTAACCTTCTGTGTGTAGTGGTAGCGCCTTGACTTAGTAATCAAAAGTCCTAGGTTCGAGTCCCGGTCGGGGTAAAAAATGATTCATGTTTTCACATATGTAATGTGCTTATTTGATAATTTCATGGCCCGAATGAGATTGGGATTTGAATTAAATGCTAAAATAAAGCCACGAGTGAGGTTGGGGAATCTGGAATATGAACATAGTGGCATTCAGTTAGAATGCGTTCATTCCTAAGTATAACAGATATAAGCTATAAGGTTGGGTTCCTTTTAACCTTCTGTGGTGTAGTGGTAGCGCCTTGACTTAGTAATCAAAAGTCCTAGGTTCGAGTCCCGGTCGGGGTAAAAAATGATTCATGTTTTCACATATGTAATGTGCTTATTTGATAATTTCATGGCCCGAATGAGATTGGGATTTGAATTAAATGCTAAAATGAAGAGAAGAGGGAGGTTGGGGAATCTGTAATATGAACATAGTGGCATTCAGTTAGAATGCGTTCATTCCTAAGTATAGCAGATATAAGCTATAAGGTTGGGTTCCTTTTAACCTTCTGTGGTGTAGTGGTAGCGCCTTGACTTAGTAATCAAAAGTCCTAGGTTCGAGTCCCGGTCGGGGTAAAAAATGATTCATGTTTTCACATATGTAATGTGGTTATTTGATAATTTCATTGCCCGAATGAGATTGGGATTTGAATTAAATGCTAAAATGAAGCCACGAGTGAGTTTGGGGAATCTGGAATATGAACATAGTGGCATTCAGTTACAATGCGTTCATTCCTAAGTATAGCAGATATAAGCTATAAGGTTGGGTTCCTTTTAACCTTCTGTGGTGTAGTGGTAGCGCCTTGACTTAGTAATCAAAAGTCCTAGGTTCGAGTCCCGGTCGGGGTAAAAAATGATTCATGTTTTCACATATGTAATGTGCTTATTTGATAATTTCATGGCCCGAATGAGATTGGGATTTGAATTAAATGCTAAAATAAAGCCACGAGTGAGGTTGGGGAATCTGGAATATGAACATAGTGGCATTCAGTTAGAATGCGTTCATTCCTAAGTATAGCAGATATAAGCTATAAGGTTGGGTTCCTTTTAACCTTCTGTGGTGTAGTGGTAGCGCCTTGACTTAGTAATCAAAAGTCCTAGGTTCGAGTCCCGGTCGGGGTAAAAAATGATTCATGTTTTCACATATGTAATGTGCTTATTTGATAATTTCATGGCCTGAATGAGATTGGGATTTGAATTAAATGCTAAAATGAAGCCAAGAGTGAGGTTGGGAAATCTGTAATATGAACATAGTGGCATTCAGTTAGAATGCGTTCATTCCTAAGTATAGCAGATATAAGCTATAAGGTTGGGTTCCTTTTAACCTTCTGTGGTGTAGTGGTAGCGCCTTGACTTAGTAATCAAAAGTCCTAGGTT
>JAXCGZ010009582.1:115000-122500 GCA_037179515.1 Halocaridina rubra
CTTGGATACCAAGAAACAGCTAAGTACTAGGATAATTGATAGCCTCGTGGGTACAGACGTGTTAGATGATTCTGCATTAGCATACAAGTCTAAGGAGATAGAAGAGGAGGAAGGAAAAGAGCAGTAAAATTGGTCATGCTCTTGCATTAAAACAAGCCCAGCTAAAGTTAGAATTAGCAAAAGTTAGAGCTCAAGAAAACGAACGCCAGAGACAAGGACGTCAGTGACAATATGACTTAGTGGAAAACGAATGCCTAAGACAGCAAGACTTAGCTAAAGTTAATGAAAACGTATGTCAGCGATAACATGACTTAGAAGAGAACGAATATCAGCACAACATGCCTTAGAAGAAAACGAACGCCAGAGACAAAAGAACGAATGCTAGAGACTTGAAAGAACAAAGAGAGCATTAGCTTAAATTAGCTAGCATAAAAGTAAAACAGTCTTCGTCTTCATCTTTGTTTGATCTGAGTAGAAATATTAAATTAGTTGCACTTTTCAAAGACTCTGACCCTGAATGCCAGTTCAAGCTCTTTGAAACAACTGCTGATCATCATGAATGGCCTTTTGAACAGTGGATTTGACTTTTACAGCCAAATCTAACTGACAAAGCTGCAAATGTGTTATCAAGTCCGATTTTTGAATCTAGATACTCTGACGTTATTTAATAGGATATTTGAAATGCTTATTCAGTTACACTGAGATATATCAGCCAGCACTTAGGCATCTGAGTAAAACAAATAATATGACATACTCGGAGTTTGCAGCTGAGAGGCTTAAAGCTTTTGAAAAAGGGATAAAGAAGGCCGTAATAACTACCTGTACGTAACTACGCTATATGATTGTATTTGAAGAATTTAACAGGGAAATCCCCACCGCTTTGATGACATACCTAGCAGACCGAAAAGAAACGGATCTCATGACAGCAGCTATTTTAGCTGATTAGAATTTCTTCATCCATAGGAGCGTAACCCGCACAAAGACTAAAGCAGCTATTCGTGTAGATTTCTCTGCAGGTAATGGCCTTTGGACTTGTCCTGTTCCACCGTCCCGTACATCCGCATTTTGTAACTTTTGAAAAAAAAAGGACATTACATTAAATCATATAAAAATCCAAATTGTAAACAGTCTCAGTATTATAGGCCTCCAATTTCAGCATTTACTAAACACTTGAGAAAGAAGACGAAACAGTGTAGCCAGTGTCTCAGGTTGTTCATGTTAAGGATCCTCGTGATGTTTTTGCTGCCTGCAAATCACAAGGCGAAGTAGCAGTGGCTAATGAAGCAACAAGGTTTCTGTGACTGTACTGAGAGATACTGGTGCCTCACAAAGTCTTATGCTTAGGGGGTGTTTACCGAAAATTTAACATAACTTTACAGGAAATCAAGTGTTACTGCATGGAAAAAGTTCAAGTGTGTCAGCTGTAGATATAGCTAAAATGTATTTAAAGAGTGATATTTGTATGGATATGGTAGAAGCTGGTCTTGCCGAGTACATACCCGTAAAAGACGTCACTTTTCTCCTTGGAAATGATCTTGCAGGTATGCTATAGTTCCAATTGTAGTACTTTATAAAAGTCTTTACAAGATTTTTCAACTTGGGAACTTGAGAAGGGACATATTGACTTATTCCTTACTTGTGTTGCAACCCGTTTTCAAGGTAAAGATCAAACTTCATAAGATAAGGAGGCCTCTCCAGCCAATTTCAAGTCAAAGACTATTTTAAAAAAATTATAAAAGCCCAAGTTCAGGATACTCCCCTTGTATACTGCCGCAATCAGCAGTCATACATACAGATGAAATAGTAAAGACTCCCTCATTTTATCATGATCAAAGGGCACTGATGTATCTGTGCAAACCTCCTCAGAAGAATTTAAATGACCAATGGTCTGATAAACACCAGACACTTATCCCTTTCAGACTACGTCCATCAATTTTAACATTAATTTACGTTGGTATTGGAGGTCATCTTGGCATTTCCAAAACTTACTTCAAGATCTTGGATTTTTTTTTGTGTGCCAAATTTAAAGGAAGATGTTGTTGACTTTGTGAAAATTGGTCCTGCTTGCCAAATGATAGGTAAAACAAATCAGTCTATAAGGCCAGTTCATCTTCTACCAATTCTTGTAACGACTGAACCTTTTAAGAGAATCATTATTGATTGTGTAGGCTCATTGTCTTGCATTAAAAAAGGACATCAGTATTTGTTAGCTGTTATATGCCCAATCTCAAGATATCTTGACGCTTTTCCACTGAAAAGCATCTTTTCAGAAAACACTGTTAAACAACAGACAAATATATTTACTTACTTCGGAATCCAAAATATTATTCAAACAGACTGTTGGAATAACCTCACCAGTAGTCTTTTTGAGAAAGTTACGAAAGAATTAGGCATTGAACACAAGATGTCAAGTGCTAACCATCCTGAATCACAAAGTGCTTTTGAACGATGGTATCAAACAATCAAAAATATGGTCAAGAAATATTGCTTTGAACATGACCAAGATTGGGAAAAAGCCATTCCATTTTTTTTTTTTTTGCCATTAAAGAAGCTAATCACGAAAGTATGGGGTTTTCCCCATTTGAATTACTGTTTGGTCGTCAAGTACATGGTCCTCACAAAAATATTAAAGGCCATTCCTTAAATGATGAAGATATTCATCTGGAAGTCGCCATTTATGCTAAAAAATTTTAGAAATACCTTGAGAGAAGGCTTTGTGGGACATGCAATTGATGTGTGTGGAGAGAGGTTTGTTGGAGGTGGCATGCGGAGGGGCAGCAAGTGATGGAATGAAAGGGAGAAAATGAAGGTGGAAGAGAAAAAGAGGGCTTTTGAAGAATGGCTTCAGGGTAACAGTGGGGAAAAGTATGAAAGATATAGGGAGAAAATGTGGAAAGCAAGCGGAAGGTACAGGAAGAGAAGAGGTTGGCAAATATTAGGTGGGGACCGGATTTTAGTAGGTCATATGAGGAGAATAAAAAGAAGTTTTGGAAAGATGTGAAGAGAGAAAGGCAGGGTGGATCGAGGATGGAAGAGACAGTGAAAGATGTGAATGGACATATGTTAAGATGGAACACTGCAAGGAAAAGATGGACAGAATATATTGAGTGCTTGCTGAATGTAGAGGAAGATAGAGAGGCAGCTATAGTGGCAGTGGGGGGGGGTGTTCAAGTGCTAATAATGGGAAATGAAAAAGAGAGAGAGATTATAAGAGAGGAGGTGAAAAGGGCATTGTATGAAACGGAACCAGGTAAAGCACCTGGAATGGATGGTGTGAGAGTGGATATGTTGAAAGAAGGGGGTATGACTGCATTGGAATGGTTAGTGAGAGTGCTTAATATATGCTTTATATTGTCAATGGTGCCAGTGTAATGGGCGATTGTTTGTATACTGCCCCTATACGAAGGTAAGGGAAATGTGTATGAATACAGTAATTTTAGGGGTATATGTTTGTTGAGTGTGGTAGGAAGAGTACGTGGTAGGATACTGATTAACAGGATTAGGGATAAGACGGAAAATATGATAGTGGAAGTGCAGAGTGATTTTAGGGGAGGTAGATGTTGCATAGATCAGATTTTTATAGTTAGGCAATTATGTGAAAAATATTTAGCAAAAGGTAAAGATGTGTAATTTGTATTTTTGGATTTGGAGAAAGCATATGATAGTGTTGATAGAGAGGCAATGTTGAATGTTTTGAGGTTATATGGAATTGAAGGCAGACTGTTGCAAGCAGTGAAGAGTTTGTAGGAAGGAAGTAGAGCTTGTGTTAGGGTAGGGAATGAAGTGAGTAAGTGGATTCCAGTGAGTGTGGGATTGAGACTGGGATGTGTGATGCTACTATGGCTGTTCAGTTTGTATATTGATGGAGTCGTAAGAGAGGTGAATGAGAGAGTGTGTGATCGAGGTTTGAGAATGGTAGATGGGGATGATAAAGAGTGGGAGCCGAATCAGTTGCTGTTTGCAGATGATACTTTAGTGGTGGCAGATTCAGAGGGGAAACTGTGTCAGTTAGTGTCAGAATTTGGAATGGTGTGTGAGAGAAGGAAGTTGCGAGTGAATGTGGGAAAGAGTAAGGTTATGAGGTGTACAAGAAATGAGGATGGTGCTGGATTGAATGCTATGGTGAATGGAGAGACACTTGAGGAAGTTGACCAGTTTAAGTATTTAGGCTTGGTTATAACTGCAAATGGTGGAGTGGAAGCAGATGTGTGTCACAGAGTGAATGAAGGATGAAAAGTGTTGGGTACGTTGAAAAGAGTGATGAAGAATAGAGGGTTGGAAATGAATGTTAAGAAAGTTTTGCATGAGAAAGTGGTTATGCCAACTGTGATGTATGGATCAGAGTTTTGGGGTATGAAAGTAAATGAGTGTTCCGAAGTTTTCCCCAACCTCACTCATGGTTTCGTTTTGTATTTAATTGAGCTCCCAAATTACTTTTGAGACCAACAGTTTATAAGCACATTACCATATGTGAAAACATGAATCATATATATCCAGACTTGGACTTGAACCTGGGACTTATAATTACTAAGTCAAGGCGCTACCAACTACACCACAAAATGTCATAAAAGGGAAACAGACCTTATAGCTTATATCTGCTATACTAGGAATGAACACATTCTATCTGAATGCCATTATGTTCAAATTACAGTTTCCCCCAAACTCACTTGTGGTTTCATTTTCGCATTTAATTCAACTCTCAATCTCATTCGGGACCAACAATTATCAAATAAGCTCATTACCATATGTGAACACATGAATCATTTTTATACCGACTGGGACTTTAACATAGGACTTATAGTTACTAAGCCAAGGCACTACAAACTACACCAGAGAAGGTCTTAAAAGGGAAACAGATCTTACAGCTTATATCTGCTATACTAGGAATGAACGCATTCTTTCTGAATACCACTATGTTCATATTACAGCTTCCCCCAACCTCACTCATGGTTTCGATTTCGCAATTACTTGAGCTTCCAATCTCATTCGAGACCAACAATTTATAAGCACATTACCATATGTGAAAACATGAATCATTTTTATCCAGACTGGGACTTGAACCTGGGTCTTATAATTACTAAGCCAAGGCGCTACCAACTACACCAAAGAATGTCTTAAAAGGGAAACAGACCTTACAGCTTATATCTGCTATACTAGGAATGAACACATTCTATCTGAATGCCACTATGTTCAAATTACAGTTTCCCCCAACCTAACTCATGGTTTCGTTTTTTAATTTAATTCAACTCCCAATCTCATTCGGGACCAACAATTTTCAAATAAGCACATTACCATTTGTGAAAACATGAATCATTTTTATCCTGACTGAGACTTGAACATAGGACTTATAGATACTAAGCCAAGGCGCTACCAACTACACCAGTGAAGGTCTTAAAAGGGAAACAGGTCTTACAGTTTATATCTGCTATACTAGGAATGAACTCATTCTTTCTGAATGCCACTGTTCATATTACAGTTTCCCCCAACTTAGCTCATGGTTTCGTTTTCGCATTTAATTCAACTCCCAATCTTATTCGGGACCAACAAAAACCAAATAAGCACATTACCATATGAAAAAAACATGAATCATATTTAACCCAACCGGGACTTGAATCTCTGACACATATTTACTATGCCAAGGCCCCACTACCTATGCCAAAGAAGGTCTAAAAGAGATACCTACTGCTATACTAGGAATAAACCCATTCTATCTGAATTTTTTTTTTCAAATTACAGTTTCTCCCAACCTCACTCAGGGCATCGTTTTCGTATTTAATTCAAATCCCATTCTCATCATGGACAAATAATAATCAAATTAACACATTATCATATCTGAACTCATGAAAAATTTTTACCCTGACTGGGACTTGAACCAATGGACACAAAATTAATGTGCCAAGGCGCTACCTACTACACCACAGTATTTATATGTCCCAGGTTCAAGTTACGGTCAGGGTAAAAATGATTCATGTTTTCACATATGGTAATGTGCTTAGTTGATTATTGTTGGTCCCTAATGAGGTTGGGATTTGAATTAAATGCAAAAACCAAGCCACGAGTGAGGTTGGGAGAAACTGTAATATGAACAAAAAGGCATTCCGATAGAATGCCTTCATTCCTATTATAGCAGCTAAGCTGTAAGGTTGTTTCTCATTTAGAACATCTGTGGTGTAGTTGTAAGCACCTTGGCACAGTGATTATGAGTCTTAAGTTCGATTCCCAGTCGGGGTAAAATATTATATAAGTTTTCTGATATGTTAATGTGTTTATTTGATTATTGTTAATACCTACTTAGATTGAGTTTTGAATTAACTGCTAAAACGAAGACAAGAGTGAGGTATGGAGAAGCTGAAATTTAAACAAAAGACATTCAGAAAGAATGCGTTCATTCCTAGTTTATCAGTTAATCTATAAGGTTGGGGTCTCTTTTCGATATTCTCTGGTGCATTTGGTAGGGCCTTGGCGTAGTAAGTATGTGTCCTTGGTTCAAGTCCCAGTCGGGGTAAATATTATTCATATATATATATATATATAAATATATATATATATATATATATATATATATATATATATATATATATATATATATATATATATATATATATATATACATACATACATACATACATACATACATACATACATACATAAATACATACATACATACATACATACATACATACATACATACATGCATACACACACACACACACACACACACACACATATATATATATATATATATATATATATATATATATATATATATATATATATATATATATATATATATATATATATATATATATATATATATATATATATATATATATATATATATATATATATATATATATATATATATATATATATATATTATATATAAATATATATATATATATATATATATATATATATATATATATATATATATATATATATATATATATATATATATATATATATATATATATATATATATATATATATATATATATATATATATATATATATATATATAACCAAGCAAGCACATTAAATATGTGAAAACATGAATCAATTTTTACCCCGACCGGGACTCGAACCTAGGACTTATAATTACTAAGTCAACGCGCTACCAACTACACACCACAGAAGGTTAAAAGGAATCCAACCTTATAGCTTATATCTGCTATACTTGGGAATGAACGCATTCTATCTGAATGCCACTATGTTAATAGTGTAGTTCATGGTGTAGTGGTAGCGCCTTGACTTAGTATTCATAAGTCCTAGGTTCGAGTCCCGGTCGGGGTAAAAAATGATTCATATTTTCACATATGTAATGTGCTTAATTGATTATTTCATGGCCCGAATGAGATTGGGAATTGAATTAAATGCTAAAATGAAGCCACGAGTGAGGTTGGGGAATCTGTAATATGAACATAGTGGCATTCAGTTAGAATGCGTTCATTCCTAAGTATAGCAGATATAAGCTATAAGGTTGGATTCCTTTTAACCTTC
>JAXCGZ010009583.1:0-5000 GCA_037179515.1 Halocaridina rubra
GGAAGATTTTACTTGTAAATTTTAATGGTACACTCATCTTTATGATTTGTTTGTTTTAGTATGTCTATATCGTACACCACAGATGTCTATCTGGAATATATATGTATCTTATTTGAATACCCAATGTACATTGGAAATAAAGGATTATTATTATTATTATTACTCTCTCTCTCTCTCTCTCTCTCTCTCTCTCTCTCTCTCTCTCTCTCTCTCTCTCCTCTCTCTCTCTCTCTCTCTCTCTCTCTCTCTCCTCTCTCTCTCTCTCTCTCTCTCTCTCTCACACACACACACACACACACACACACACACACACACACACACACACACACACACACACACACACACACACGCACACACACATATATATATATATATGAGTGGAGAAATATATTCTGGAAATGGTATAGGAGGAGAAATGCATAAATGCCTGGCAGACTTATAAAAGAGCAAGAAATGATTACCTAAGTAAAAGAAGATAGGCAAAGAGAGACTATGAATGGGATATCACAGGAAGGCTAAAGAAAATACCAAGCTTTTCCACAGTTTAATCAGAGGAAAACTGAAGGTAAAATAAAACAGGTTTTAAAGCTAAAGAGAGCGGATGGAAGCATCACTGAGACAGATGAAGAGATCTTCGAAAAATTGAACAGGGAGTTTCAGTCAGTATTTACAGCAGAAAATACCCCACCCCCTTAGATTGCAGAGATAGGAGCACATGGGCCGGTATTAGAGAACATCATCTTTTCAGCCACAAGGGTATGCAAAGCGCTGATGGAGTTAAATGCCCATAAAGCTACAGGTTCTGATGATATATCATCTTATGTACTTAAGAAATGCGCTAAATCAATATCAGCGGCACTATGTATCATATTTGAAAAGGCGCTGGAACCAGGGGAGATTCAAAGATGCTGTAAACAAGAGAACATGGTTCCTATCTTCAAAAATTGATGGAGGGATACAGCTCTAAACTATAGACCTGTTTCCTTGACCAGCATAGTTTGCAAAGTTATGGAGAAACTATTTCGAAAACACATGTCTCTTCACTTGGAATCCTTCAACTTTTTGTCTTGTGAGACAACATGGCCTCAGAGAAGGTAGATCAACAGTAACAATCTTATTAGAATTTTATGATGAGGTAAGCCGAAACTTGCAGGAAAGAGACGGCTGGGCAGATTGCATATTCCTAGACTTCCAGAATGCATTTGACACGGTCCCACACAGGAAACTTATTAAGAAGCTGCAAGCAGTGGCGAGAATAGGTGGAATTGTTTGAAATGGATAAAAACTTATTCAGAAGGAAGGGAACAGAGGGTTGGAGTAAGACACTCATTGTTTGAAAGGAGAATAGTTAGTGGCGGAGTTCCACAGGGTTCAGTTTTAGGGTAACTTTTGTTCCTTGTATATGTAAATGACCTACCAGAGTCAGTAAATTATTTCATAGATATATTTGCAGATGATGAAAAGATTGTGAAGAGATTAAGAGACGAGAACAATGGTAGAGAACTTTAGGGAAACCTAAATAGTGTGAATGATTGGTCGGAAAAGTGGCTAATGAAATTCAGTACTTCAAAATGTAAGGTAATGAGAATGGGTACAAGTGCAAGAAGGCCCAGGTTTGACTACCAAATGGCAGGAGCAAAAATTCAAGAGACAGAATGAGAGAGATCTAGGAGTAAACATTCTGGCAGATTTGTATCCAGAAATGCATGAAAATGGCATAAGGGCAGCTCATGCTTTCTTAGCAAATTTAAGGGTAGCCTTAACGAAAATGAACAAGGAAATGTTCAGTATTTATGTAACCTATTTGAGGCCTAAGCTTGAATATGCAGCCTCCTTTTGGAATACACACTCGAAAAAATACGTGGTTAAGCTGGAAAATGTTCAAAGACATGCCACTAATCTGGTGCCAGAAATACGCAATCTCAATTATGAGGAGAGGCTGAGGGAATTTAAAATTACCATCACTTGAAGCTAGAAGAATGAGGGGGGATACGGGGACGGTTTTTAGATTCCTTCATGGTTATGACAGAGTTGATAGGGTTTGTTATATTGATATGGCTGGCACTAGAACTAGAAGTCATTGTTTGAAGGTTCGTGAGTAAACTTTGCAGGATGTAAGGAAGTACTTTTTTTTAGTGTGAGAATAGTTGATTATTGGAAGTCGATGAGCGAGGGGATAGTTAACATTAACTCAATCCATAGTTTTAAGAACAAGTTTGATAAGTATCACTAAGTACAATATGGAACTGACCAGGAGACGGGAAGTTACAAGCTTGGGGCTCTTTTCCGTAAGCATAGGTAATTGCGCACGCATGCACGCACGCTCACACACACACACACACACACACACACACACACACACACACACACACACACGGAGTTCCACAGGGTTCAGTTTTAGGGCCACTTTTGTTCCTTGTATATGTAAATGACCTACCAGAGTCTGTAAATTCATTCATGGATATGTTTGCAGATGATGCAAAGATTGTGATGAAAGTAGGAAACGAGAGCAATGGTCGAGAACTTCATGAAGATCTAAATAGTCTGCATGAGTGGTCAGAAAAGTGGCCAATGAAATTCAATACTTCAAAATGTAAGGTAATGAGAATGGGTACAAGTGCAAGAAGACCCAAGCTTGACTACTCGGTGGCTTGAGTAGAACTTCAAGAGAGAGAAAATGAGAGAGATCTAGGAGTAAACATACTGGCAGATTTGTCTCCAGAAATACATATAAATGACATAGTAAGGGCAGCATATGCCTTTTTATGAAATGTAAGGGTAGCTTTCAGGCACATGGACAAGGAAATTTCAGAAATATTTATGTAACCTATGTGGGGCCCAAACTCGAATATGCAGCCCCCTTTTGGAATCCGCACTTGAAAAAGTTCAAAGACATGCCACGAAGCTGGTGCCAGAAATACGTAATCTCATTTATGATGAGAGGCTGAGGGAATTAGACTTACCATCACTCGAAGCTAGAAGATTGAGGGGGGATATGGTGACAGTCTTTTAATTCCTTCATGGTTATGATAGAGTGGATAGGGATCGATATTATGATATGGCTGGCTTTAGAACTAGAGGTCATAGTTTGAAGCTTCGTAAGAAAACTTCTTTGCAGGATGTAAGGAAATGCTTTTTCAGTGTAAGAGTAGTTGATAATTGGAATTCGCTAAGCGATGAGGTAGTTAATGCTATCTCAGTCCATAGTTTTAAGGACAGGTATGATAAGTATCACTAAGTATAAAATGGAACCGATCAGGAGACGGGAAGATAATTGCTTTGGGCTCTTTCCCGTAAACACAATTAGGTAATCTCACACACACACACACACACACACACACACACACACACACACACACACACACACACACACACACACACATACTCTGGACAATTTTATCATCATACCTACTGAGTTAGCGAACGATAACCATTTTTTGAAGCCATGCATGGAAGTAATATACACACACACACACGGTCCTTATTTAACGTCAGGGTTCCGTTCCTGACAGCCAACTTTACCTGGATTGTGATGAAAGTCATAACACACCTATATTTTGAACCTAGTCCCCCATCCCTGCTAATGCTAAAAATAAATACTCTTAATCATAGAAAAATAATCTATGTTCATATTCTAAGACATAGAAATAGTAAAACTACGCTATGCAGTATTACTTACCTTTACTACTGTGGTGGACTTGCATCTGGATAACTTCAGGCCCCATATCCAACTGAGGGTTGAACGGCTTTACACCAGTGAATGAGCACAAGAACAAGTGGGTGCCGCTTCTTCCCCTCTTTTACCATTTTCAAGGCATTTAATCTCTCTCTCTCTCTCTCTCTCTCTCTCTCTCTCTCTCTCTCTCTCTCTCTCTCTCTTATATATATATATATATATATATATATATATATATATATATATATATATATATATATATTATATATATATATATTATATTATATTATAATTTTGATCAAAAGGCGCTTTGGCGAGATGAAAGACCATCAGTTTTAGATTACGACACAAGTCAAAAATAGATGTCAAAATCACCAAGCATATGTTCTCAAGGAAAGTTTTTGGGAGAGTTAAATTTTCGTATAATGAAGTGTGAGAGAGAGAGAAAAAAAATATCTAACGTGCTACAATTATCAGCAAATGGTCCACTTTTGTCTTTGTTCTGAAATGACAGAAAGAAAAAGAAAAGTTAATATTCGTCAATGACAGAAGAGAGAATAATCTTACATATGGCTAAATTTTATTAGCAGTTAAATAAACTCTGTGGCTATTCATACTCTGTGTACGACTGCCCACCCAGCAGTAACTACTTTAGGGCAGTGGCCCCTAGGACAACTGCTCCAGGAAAACTGATTGTCCTTCATTGAAAGCAATGGTTTTATGTCAAAATATTTTTTTTATTATTAGCCGATGTAGACGCATAAATATTACCATGCCGGAAAAAACAGGGTTGTTTTAAATTAAATAAAAAAAGATAAATCATCACGGTCTGAGGTTAGCAAGGGCATGCACTCGGTGGGGAGGTAACGATTACATATGCCAAAACAAGTCCTTTGTAAGAAGGCAAACGCCCTAGCCCTTGGTAAAAAGGGGAGTCCGTGACGTAAAACCGGAACAACATCTGCTTTAAAGCTATTTAAATCAGAGTATAAAAAAGTATTATTTTAATCAGAGTAATATATCCACTTCCATTGGGTTAAATATACAGCTACGCAATTTACTGCAGCCAATATGAATGCAATTCGAGTTCTTGGTAATGATGTACCTTCTATAGGCTGCTATTTGATCGGTAGCCAAATAATCATGTCTAAGGCCAGATTTCTTCAACAGTGTAAACCTAGGATACCTTATTGTTAGTTAGCTAGACACACACAAAAATGGATTTCATAAGCGCTCCTGGTGCCGTTCTGTGTAAGGCTAGGACTCTAAGTGGGATCCTAGCCATACATAGAACCACATCAGATGCGTTTTTGAAATCCATTTA
>JAXCGZ010009583.1:10000-35000 GCA_037179515.1 Halocaridina rubra
GGATACCCTATGGGAGGACAAACAAACAACCCATTTATTTCCATTATATAATGGTTCTTCTGTTACAAAGCTAAGAATACACTTATAAATAAACAAGTAAATGAGCAAATAATCAAGAGGATGATACATACATACGCTTACAATGAACAGAAATATTAAAGCTATCTTAAATTAACAGATGTATATACAATTAACAATGAATATTCATATAACTGAGTTTTCGTTATTACTTATCCTATTTACAGTTACTCAAAATCTATAAAGGTTTCATCTGTCCCTGCTTAGAATACTTCTCACACATCTGGGTGGTTTCTTCTTATACTTATCTCCTTGATAGGGTTGAATTTACGGCAGTCTCATTAATAATCCTTTTCTTACTTCTAATCTGGATTCCCTTAATTTTCGCCGTAAGGTATCATCCCTTTCTCTTTTCTATCGCTCCTACTTCCCTCGCAGCTCTGATGAGTTGACAAGTTGCATCCTTCCCCCACTGTCGATGCCGTGTAACACTCGCCAAGCGGTCTCATCTCACAGGTACTGTGTGGAGATTTATACCTCTCAGACTGGTCGATGCAGCGACTGCTTCTTCCGATCTACCTCCAGACTCTGGATCTCTTCTGTCTTTTCAAATTCTTATAGCCTATCTTCCTTCAAAGAGTGGATCTATCGTCATCTCAGGGCATAATGCTCCATATCTCTGAGTCCTCAGTACTTTAACTATTTTTTTCAGTATGTCCTTTTCCTTTGTGTATCATTACCTCATCTCTGTCTTACCCATAACCTTCTTCTTTTCCTTCGCCTCAATGTTTTTTTCGTGCCCGGCCCTTTATTGATGAGGGCAATTTTTTGCCTGTCCAGGTGTGACACTCATAAAAAAGCATAATAATAATAATACTAATAATAGTAATAATAATAACAACAAATGATAGTAAATAATAACGAATCAGTTAAACGTAATAGATCCATACTCTTACAAGTGGAAAAATAGCATACTTCTAGATTTAACTTTAACAGAATTTCTAAATGTACGATCAATTAAAAGTAGACAAAGATTAAGCATATAACTGAGTAAAAGTAAAAATATTCTTTATAATGACTACAATAATAGTAATAATGAAAATAATGATGATACTAACAATAATAATAATAATGGTACTACAGTAGAACATTAGTAATAATTTTCACATTATGATACCTGAAATATAGATATGAGGTAATTGGGTATACATATGTGTAAGTATAGGGTAGTAGTAAAGTAGTACACGCAAGATATATCAGTTACACAAACAAGTGAACATAGATAATTCTTGCATAGAGAGTAAACAGCCACTACAATTAAATTATACTATAAAAATAATAATAATAATAATAATAATAATAATAATAATACAAATGGTAATGATAATATTAATAGTAAAGCGGTATTAATGGCACTCCATACTTAAGTTCAAAAATCAAACACCGTAATAATAAGTTACATACAGAATAGTTATAAGTAAAAGTGGCCCTCATAATCAGCATCCTCTCCTTTTTGTATTCCTTATAATGATAACAATTAGTGCTTTAACTTAAAGATCAAAATATGCAATATAAATTTACATACAGAATGTATTAAAGGAAATTATATTAAATCAATAATTTTGATTAGTGTGCAAGCAGTAGTTCTATTTGTCAAAAAGAAAGCTGTATATGATAATATACAAGAAAAGTTTGCTTTTGAAAGCTGACAAGGAGAATGAAATTGGCCTTCTAATAGTAATCATCTTTAAACCTACATCTGTGTTTGTTCTCTAAATAAAGAGCTCATTATTCTGTCTTGTGTTGGTTCCCCTTTTATCCCTGTTTTGAAATTAAATAGCCAGTTGGGATAGCCATGGTTCAAAATTTTGCATACGAAAAAGTAAATAGCAGAGGCGATATTGTTTTCTGCCAACAACCCCCCAATTTTTTTGAGAGCCGGTGTGATGTGACCATAGTTTCTTATTCCTCCCAGGGCAACTCGAGCTGCAAAATTTATTTGCTTCTGTATTCTAATTATCGGAGTCTTACTAATAGCTCTCCATACAGTTGTGCAATAATTAATGTAACTCAGGGCTAGAGGTTGGACAACCATTATTCGAGTGGTAGTCTGAAATTTTCTTGTATATGGGATAAGCACAGTAGTTCCTTTTACCTTTTACACACTTCATCTATATGGGAGTCAAACAACATGTAGTTATCAAAGTGAATTCCTAGATTTTTTTACAGTTTTGCTAGGTGTGATGATACTGCCCTAAACAATTAATCATTGTGTTTTCTGGAATTCATGCTATGTTGTACTTTGATCCAATAAACATGAATTGCGTTTTACTTTCGATAATTAACGGCCCAATTTCTTGAAAATAGGTTTTAATATTTGACACTGTGTTTTCTGCTCTTAAAGTTAGCTCTGGGAGATTAATAATATCACCATTAAGAAGCAGCTGAGAGTCATCTGCATACTGTGCAACTAAACAGTCAGGCATGAAATTAGATAGATCATTTACGTAAATGAGGAAGAGGATGGGACCAAGGACTGACACCTGAGGAACACCATATGATACATTTTTTGGTGTGGAAATAATGTTATTGAGACAGACTGATTGTCTGCGTTTGGATAGATACTCTCTCAACAACGTCGGGTCAATATTTAGCTTAGTACATTTATTAATAAAAATTTCATGGTTTACACTGTCAAAAGGCTTATGATGAATCTAATAATAAAAGAAGCGAGATTATTTTCTTATCTATATTACTGTAACTTCGATTAGTAACTTTGATCAGTGGAGTTTCAATAGAGTTTTGGTCTGAAACCATGCTGGTTTTTAGACAATAGTCTGCTTGTCTCTAGAAATGACATTAACTGTTTGGCAAATTTGTTTTTCTAATATATTAGAGAAAATGGGTAGGAGGGAAATGGCACGATAGTTTGTCACTTTTTATATAGAGGAAATAAACACGATATTTTTCCAAGAGTCAGGAAACCTACAGGTAACAACGGAGGTGTTTACAATTACAGTATTGTGATATAAAATACAATCACCTATAGAGCATCTATGATATATTGAAAAGGTATGCCATCTGGACAAGAAAACCAGAGTTTCTTAGGTTCTTTATAGTAAGAATTATGGCAGCACAATCAACAGGAGTGATCTTAAAGTAATCTCTGTTTACACTGAAAAAAAAATAGTTATATAAGTAATTTCTTTTGTTCAGTGAGTTGATGTTTTCTTGAAATTTCTCTTGTTTTTGCCCACATTGCCTTTCAACTCCGTATTTTCATAACAGTCCAGATCTGATCAGAGGTCAGGAGGACAATCATTGGGAATAATTTTTCAATGAGGAATTTTAGGATTGCTTCAGCTATTATGTCAGATCTTCCCTGTCCATTTGATACATTTAAGGATTCTGTTCCTTGGAATATAACTGATTCAAGCATATTTCTCCTTTATTGGCAATTACTTATATACAGCAACGCCGACTCGCTCCAGTTAATACGATGATGACTAGTATCTCGCATAGCCTACTTACAAATAAAGCTGAACTTTTATATATATATATATATATATATATATATATATATATATATATATATATATATATATATATATATATATATATGAAGAAAACTGCCTCACCCACCGATCACGAACATCAAGAAAACAATTAAGAAAAAATAGCAGCTTAAGTACCAGCAGAAATAAGACAATGATAAACGATTAAACGACAGGGTGAAGTAGAGTTGAAAAAATGAAGACCTAATAATGATGATGAACTCGACATATGATACTACACAGACAATTAACGCTGCCACAATAATGAAATTAATTATGGTGAAGCAACAACTGCTCATGAGTTTGCTTAATTACATCCAAAAACAATATCTTGCATTGAGAAGGATCTCAAAATAACTTATTTGAGATCAGTAGTTTCTGCTATAGGATTTGCGAAGTGCACAAGGTAAGAGTAGGAAGAGATCAAGGTATCTCCTGTTTGCCATACCATTCTAATTTAATTCAAAATCAAAACCAATGAATCATGTTCACTGACAAGAGAGGAAGTGATGTTGTAATTTGATACTTCAGCAAATAACACCAGCAGCACACAGTATGACGCTTATTTATGTACGTAAGGAGAAAACAGAAGTCACTAAACGGATATCTTTAAAAAAAAAAAAATATTATATATATATATATATATATATATATATATATATATATATATATATATATATATATATATTCATTCAAGGGATTTCATTTACTGAAAACGAAATAATCGTATATAAAAATGTGATTGGTGGTAAAATTTACAATCTTTAAAGTATACGGGATTCAACTTGAAATGGTAACACAAAAAAAAAAAAAAAATTATATAAAAATTTAAATGGAAAATACAGATGTACAGCTATATGTTTGTGAGTGAAAACTGACTAAAAATGAAATGGATAAACTATTACCCAAGAAGCTGATGGCACTTACTCCAAGAAGATATAAGCTGATATCTGGCATCTTAACATAATATATATATATATATATATATATATATATATATATATATATATATATATATATATATATATATATATATATATATATATATATATATATATATAATGTACGTACGTACATACATACATATATATATATATATATATATATATATATATATATATATATATATATATATATATATATATATATATATATATATATATATATATATAATGTACGTACGTACATACATACATATATATATATATATATATATATATATATATATATATATATATATATATATATATATATATATATATGGGGTCCTCGTATAAAGTAGTTTTATATAAAGTCATTCCGCCGTTATGTCGGAGGCCAATATATAATTAATCATTTATTAATAAATTTAGTTCTCGGCCTACCTGGCTGGTAAGGTAAATTCAAATCGTGGGCGCTGAACAGCTTATGAGCCTGGCAGAAGAATAGTCCAATGGCATATTCTTGTAGTGCAGCAAAACGTATACACTGCACATAAGTTAATGATTTCATTTATTTATTGGTTTATATATTTGCTTATTTGAGGGCATTAGACTTAATTTATTTACAAAATTACCAAATATATATAGTAAATAAGATCTTTCTTATGAGAAAAATTGCGTTGAGGTTGGCAGAAGAAAAGTCACACAGGGCATTCTTGTATCCATATACACACCGTATCAAATTAATGGTTTTATTTATTTATTTATGTATTTAGATATTTGAAGGATTTAGACTTAATTTATTTACAAAATTACCAAATATAGCCGTAAATACGATCTTTATGCGGAAAAGTTTGTTGAGGTTGGAGAAAAAAAAACCACAGCCCAAAGACATTGTTGTACAGTATACGTACGGTATATATCAAGTAAGTATTTATTTATTCATTCATTTGTGTATTTGGTTATTTGAGGAAATATATAAATTTTGAAGAAAGAGAGAAACCAAAAGGACAGCAGCATATATAAGAACAATAAGAACGCATTTTTAAGAGAAGCGCTATAGCTATAAAAGGCTGAGCATTTCACTCTACCGTCCGCCATATTGTTTATCGTAATTATTCGCTGTGGGGACGATGATTCTCTTCGACATCATGATGTGACGTTGTAAGTGCTTTGGCTGGATGACCAGCATCGAAGGCGCATCCCAGTAAGCCTTCTGTTGATTCAGGAAAAAGAGAGAGAGACAGAGATAGAAATATTAAATGCCTTGAAAATGGTAAAAGAGGGGAAGAAGCGGCACCCACTTGTTCTTGTGCTCATTCACTGGTGTAAAGCCGTTCAACCCTCAGTTGGATATGGGGCCTGAAGTTATCCAGATGCAAGTCCACCACAGTAGTAAAGGTAAGTAATACTGCATAGCGTAGTTTTACTATTTCTATGTCTTAGAATATGAACATGGATTATTTTTCTACGATTAAGAGTATTTATTTTTAGCATTAGTGGGGATGGGGGACTAGGTTCAAAATATAGGTATGTTATGACTTTCATCACAATCCAGGTAAAGTTGGCTGTCAGGAACGGAACCCTGACGTTAAATAAGGACCGTGTGTGTGTGTGTATATTACTTCCATGCATGGCTTCAAAAAATGGTTATCGTTCGCTAACTCAGTAGGTATGATGATAAAATTGTCCGGTGTGTGTGTGTGTGTGTGTGATTACCTAATTGTGTTTACGGGAAAGAGCCCAAAGCTCGTATCTTCCCGTCTCCTGATCGGTTCCATTTTATACTTAGTGATACTTATCATACCTGTCCTTAAAACTATGGATTGAGATAGCATTAACTACCTCCTCGCTTAGCGAGTTCCAATTATCAACTACTCTTACACTGAAAAAGTATTTCCTTACATCCTGCAAAGAAGTTTTCTTACGAAGCTTCAAACTATGACCTCTAGTTCTAGAGCCAGCCATATCAAAATATCGATCCCTATCCACTCTATCATAACCATGAAGGAATTTAAAGACTGTCACCATATCCCCCCTCACTCTTCTAGCTTCGAGTGATGGTAAGTCTAATTCCCTCAGCCTCTCATCATAACCGAGATTGCGTATTTCTGGCACCAGTTTCGTGGCATGTCTTTGAACTTTTTCAAGCTTAGCTATGTGCTTTTTCAAGTGCGGATTCCAAAAGGGGGCTGCATATTCGAGTTTTGGCCTCACATAGGTTACATAAATATTTTTGAACATTTCCTTGTCCATGTGCCTGAAGGCTACCCTTACATTTGATAAGAATGCATATGCTGCCCTTACTACGCCATTTATATGTATTTCTGGAGACAAATCTGCCAGTATGCTTACTCCTAGATCTCTCTCATTTTCTGTCTCTTGAAGTTGTACTCCAGCCACCGAGTAGTCAAGCTTGGGCCTTCTTGCACTTGTACCCATTCTCATTACCTTACATTTTGAGGTATTGAATTTCATTAGCCACTTTTCTGACCACTCATGCAGATTATTTAGATCCTCCTGAAGTTCTCTACCATTGTTCTCATTTTTTACTTTCTTCACAATCTTTGCATCATCTGCAAACATATTCATGAATGAATTTACAGACTCTGGTAGGTCATTTACATATACAAGGAACAAAAGTGGCCCTAAAACTGAACCCTGTGGAACTCCACTACTAACTCTTCTCCATTCAGACACTGAGTGTCTTACTCTAACCCTCTGTTCCCTTCCTTCTAAGTAAGTTTTTATCCATTCCAAGAAATTTCCACCTATTCTAGCCATTGAATGCAGCTTCCTAATAAGTCTCCCATGTGGAACAGTGTCAAACGCTTTCTGGAAGTCTAGGAATATGCAATCTGCCCAGCCCTCCCTTTCCTGTAAGATTTGGCTTACCTCATCATAAAATTCTAATAAGTTTGTTACTGTTGATCTTCCTTCTCTGAAGCCATGTTGCCTCACTGACAAAAAGTTGAAGGATTCCAAGTGAAGAGAGATATGTTTCCTTAGTAGTTTCTCCATAAGTTTGCAAACTATGCTGGTCAAGGAAACTGGTCTATAGTTCAGAGCCGTATCCCTCCTTCCCTTTTTGAAGATAGGTATCACATTTGCTTGTTTCCAGCATCTTGGAATCTCCCCCGACTCCAGTGACTCCTTAAATATGATACTTAGTGCCACTGATATTGTGTTTGCGCATTTTTTAAGCACATGATGGGATATGTCATCAGGACCTGTAGCTTTATGAACATCTAAATCCATCAGCGCTTTGCATACCTCTGTGGCTGTAAGGTTGATGTTCTCTAATACCGGCCCTTGAGCTTCTATCACTGCAATCTGAGGGGGTGGGGTATTTTCTACTGTAAATACTGACTGAAACTCCTTGTTCAATTCTTTGCAGATCTCTTCGTCCGTCTCAGTGATGCTTCCATCCGCTCTCTTTAGCCTTAAAACCTGTTCTTTTACCTTCAGTTTTCCTCTGATAAAGCTGTGGAAAAGCTTGGGATTTTCTTTAGCCTTCCTGGTGATGTCCCTCTCATAATCTCTCTCTGCCTCTCTCCTTTTACTTAGGTAGTCATTTCTTGCTCTTTTGTAGGTTTGCCAGGCATTTATGTTTTTTCTCCTCCTATACCTTTTCCAGCATTTGTCTCTCCACTTCTTAGCTCTTTTACACCCATTATCGAACCATTTCTCTCTGGCATGAATTACACCTACTTTGGTGACAGGTATGCAGCAATCTACTATCTTCCCATATTTCTCACAAAAGATGTCATACATTTCTTGTACAGATTTGTTGTAAAATAAGGTTCTCCAGTCAATAACTGCAAAAAGCTCATTCATTTTGATGTAATCTCCTTTCGGATAGTTCCTCCTCATGTCCTCAGTGCCTCTACTCTCAGGAAGAATGTCTTCAATGATATACTCCATCAACAACACACAGTGGTCACTCTTTCCAATTGGTGGTTCATACTCAATATTTTCAATATCCAACACATTATCTGTGAACACTAGATCAAGTAGTGATGGCTCATCCCCACCCCTGGCTCTTGTTGGTTCCATTACATGTTGGTGTAGGAAATTCCCTTGTACGCAATCTAGGAATCTTGCCCCAAATGAGTCCTCACCACTGTGTGGGTCAAGATTTATCCAATCTATCTCTTTATGATTAAAGTCTCCCATAATCAAAATCCTACATTTTTTCTCCCGTGCCATGTTAACAACTGAGTTTATGACTTCAATAGTACCTATATGACTTTCCTCATAAATTTCAAGCCTATTTTGGTTCCTTGGTGGGTTGTATACAACAGTTATTATAATGCTCTCTGACCCAGTATTTATGCGAGCAACAAGAAATTCCCTGAACTCACTTTCTATAGCCAAGTTTATTTCTTCAACTTGAATCCTCTCACTTATGAGCAGTGCTATCCCTCCACCAGTCCTCTCAGATCTTTCGACCCTTAGTATTCTGAAGCCCTTAGGAAAAACTGTGACACTGTTTATGTCCTCACTCAACTTAGTCTCTGTAATTGCTACTATATCTGCCTTACTGTTGTGAATCCTATCTTTTAATTCTACTGCCTTACCAGCTAATCCATCAGCATTTGTGTATAACAATCTTGATCTTCTGTCATTATCTTCTTTATCTCCCCTTTGTCTGGAAGTATTCTGTAACGAAAATTTTTCTTCTCTTCTTCATTTCTTTCATCATTTAACCTTCTTGCCTCTTGCAACAAGTTTTTGATCTTTCCCATCTCTTCCTGTGTTCTGTATCGTCTAATGAACACTTCTTTGCATTCTTGAAGGTCTTTTAGACTTTTTTTTCTCAACAATATTTCCCTACATGTTTCCCCTCTCTCAAAGGTTACTTTTGTTGGTCTCGGCTTTCCTTCCCTCGAATATTTACCTAGTTGGTGTATGTTTACAATATCCTCAGGACCACATACTACTCCAAGCTTTCTTATCAGGTCTACAACGCTAGCTTTATTTTCTTCAAGTCTCCCCTGCCATGTTGGCTCCTGGGATTCACTTATGCCTGAGATTACCACTGTCTTCTCCTTATCAAGTGCCTGTCTGATGAGTGGGTTTGCCCTTTCCATCACAACGTCTTTCATTTTTTCGATTACTGTCTCTTTATAGTCAACTGTTTGTATGTTTTCCAGTGCCACCACCTTTACAGCCTGTGTGTGTGTGTGTGTGTGTGTGTGTGTGTGTATATATATATATATATATATATATATATATATATATATATATATATATATATATATATATATATATACACACACGAAAATACCATATTTAATATTATTGATTACGAGCACGCGATGGCCTTGAAAAATAACGATGCTGATAAAAGGCGAGCGAGCACTTGTGTGTGTGTGTGTGTGTGTGTGTGTGTGAGAGAGAGAGAGAGAGAGAGAGAGAGAGAGAGAGAGAGAGAGAGAGAGAGAGAGAGAGAGAATTTTATCTTATCAGGAGGAGGGGAAATTATTAGCCTGCTTTATATGATTCCACATCTTCACCATCGTGAATGGTAGTGAGGGTAGGGCGGGAAGGGAGTGGGGCGTGGAATAGTCCTTGAAGAAAAGTCCTTCCATAAAAACCATGCTTAAGAATGCTGAGCTTGAGAAAAGTTTGAAAGAACATCATTCTCAGTCTCTTCATTTAAAAGTAGACCCCCAGGGAATGTATTTTACTTTATTGCCTGTGCTTAAAGTGAGTGCATATTCCAGGATCACCTTCCCTCCCCCCTATTTTTTTTTATTTTATCTTTTGTTGTATAATATTTTTTGAATATCTAAAACTGGTTCCCACACATTTTTTTTTTTTTTTTTTTGCCAGGCCCCACCTAAGCATCTCTGAAATCCTTATTCCCCCCCCCTCTAAGACATACTCGCGAGCGTGGAGAGGTAAAAGTACCTTGATGACCAATTACAAATTATATACATACACGCTAATATATTTATGTATACATAATGTATATGCACCGTATGTATTAACTCACGCAGATTCACTATAAAAAAATTAACTTAAAACGTTCTCGAATTGCTCCCTTAAAAATCAAACTGCACACACACTACGTTTATATGTGTGTGTGTGTTTAGCATTGTGACTTAGTTATTAGTGGTGGTTATATAAGTGTCCAGTTACGGAAAAAAAAATTATGACAAGAGCCCAAGGACACAAAAAATCAAGTTTATCACTTATGATGAATGGCAGTGCATGTTTAGTGGCTGCGTTAAGTTGCACTGAGCGTTTTTGCCAGTCTTTTTCTAGGATACTATTTGACTCATGTTTAACAGGCTCGTTCATATATATATATATATATATATATATATATATATATATATATATATATATATATATATATATATATATATATATGATTGTGACACCAGGACGGGCCAAATATTATGTAAATAAACCTGCCCTCATTGGGCCTGGTACTAAGAAAACATAAAGAGAAACCGAGATGGGGAAGTGTTGTGAATTGTCAGATGGTAAGAGATCATAAGGGACGTGAAGAATATTCGGTGTTGATGAAGGCGTAGTAAAAGAACCGTAACTGAAGGAAAAATTATTATAGATCTGTCCTGGCCAGTCCAATTTATGTCCAAAAGACCCTCCAGCTGTAGTATTGCAGTGGGTGGCTGATGCTATGGGCCACCGTACTACAATCTAATATTTCTCAATCCCTGAACACAAATTTAACTTTTCTTCCCTTGTCGATCCTCAATTGAAAATGTAATCATTTTTTGTATTTAGTTTTCTCTCTCGTCGAATTGTACTGATGAATTTTACTTTGATAAGAAATAGATTTCAATATATAATTGCACCGCGATACATGAATCATTTATTGAAATAATTTAACACTAGATATAGATGCATAGGAATACTTCCTTGCTGCTGCACAATGCATTACTACAAGATAAACGCTTATTCTCATGGGTTCGTCCTCTGACTCAGTGATAACAATTCCAGTTTATAAATTGGACTCAGGTCGACAACCTCATGACTCTCATCATAGCAAATAAAGTTGATTAGAATGAGCAAACATGCCTCCTTGATTACTGTTGGCCCCAAATGAGATTGAGATTTGAATTAAATGCGAAAACAAAGCCACCACTGAGGTTGGGGGAAACTAATATTTACAGAGTGGCATTCAGATAGAATGCGTTCATTCCTAGTATAGCAGATATAGCTGTAAGGTTTGTTTCCCTTTTAGACCTTCTGTGGTGTAGTTGGTTGCGCCTTGTACAGTAATTGTGTCTTAGGTTCAAGTCCAGGTCGGGGTAAAAATTATTCATGTTTTAACATATGGTATTGTGCTTATTTGATTACTGTTGGCCCCAAATGAGATTGAGATTTTAATTAAATGCGAAAACGAAGCCACGAGTGAGGTTGGGGGAAACTGCAATATTTACAGAGTGGCATTCGGATAGAATGCATTCATTCCTAGTATAGCAGATATAGCTGTAAGGTTTGTTTCCCTTTTAGACCTTCTGTGGTGTAGTTGGTAGCACCTTGGCACAGTAATTATGTGTCCTAGTTTCATGTCCCGGTCGGGGTGAAAATTATTCATGTTTTCACATATGGTGATGTGCTTATTGGATATATATATATATATATATATATATATATATATATATATATATATATATATATATATTATATATATATATATATATATATATATTTATTTATATTTATTTACTTATCTATTCATTTATTGTTTTTTCAGGTATGTATGGAGAGCTACTTTGGACAGAACATTAACAAGACGAGAGTGGGGAACTAAAGCGGTAATTTTTCTTTATTCAAGTTTGCCCCCCCCCCCCCCCCTCTCTCTCTCTCTCTCTCTCTCTCTCTCTCTCTCTCTCTCTCTCTCTCTCTCTCTCTCTCTCTCTCTCTCTCTCTCTCTCTCTCTCTCTCTCTCTCTCTCTCTCTCTCTCTCTCTCTCTCTCTCTCTCGTGTATTCATGTACTCCCCCTCCATTGCAGTTTATCACTTCCAGTAGAGTTGATGACGATTAAGTTTGAGAAATCGATTTAGAAGGGAATATGATTTTTCTCTCTACTTAGAGGGTGGAATTATAAGAATAGGAAACATTAGGAAAGTAGTACTTTTAACAGTATGGAAATGAGTACGTCAAGACATTTCTAACTGAAATTATGACCTGCTCATTGAACCTCAGAGACTGAAGTTGAAGTGATTATATATGAACATATGAAAAGCGTAGTAATCTACATACATACTTGAGCCATATTCCTCCTTATAAAGGGAGTGGCTGAGCCAAGGCAAAAAACCTTGACTTTGCAGGAAAAAAAACGGGGGAGGGAATTTCCAGTCCCTTCTCTCCACCTCATTTAGTCGACTTTTACGACATACAGGGGAACTCAGAGGAATTATTCTTGCCGTCCTCCTTCAGGAGGAAAACGTTAATTTGAAAGCCAGAAAGCTCTAGATCTAATGCCTTCAAATATGTTTATGTTTGTCTTTGTGTGTTTCTTTTAATAGTTGATGAAACTGAAACCTTTAAAGGTGTGACTTTAAAATACTGTTTTCTTCTGAAACTCTGTTCTGGGAAACTTCCATTTCTTCTAGTGCTATACTAAATGCCTTCATTATTGTTGCAGGTGTCCATTTTATTATTAGTGTGACTTTTTATGTAAATTATTTTTCACGCGTGACATGATTGGTATGCCATCTTAGACTATATTTCCTGGGTAATTGTTAAGTGCATATACTAATATAATAAACCTTTATTTCCATTATACAATGGGTATTCATCAGCAGGGGCAAGCCCCAACTCCCCACTGTGGTGCCCAGCCACAGCAGTAACCTGCCAGTAAACAACTTAAACTCTCAGTCTTGGACGGGAACTGATCTCTCGATCTCGTGAATGTGAAGCCAGCGCGTTACCACTGTACTGGCTTTTTTTTTTTTTTTTTTTTTTTCCATGTACCTCAAATCTACGTGAAATCATATAGGCTACACGGGACCTCCAACTGACAATCTGCTCAACTTAGGATGACCTGACTTGACAACGGCGACAGGGGCTGGGTACATTAATTGAATTTTAGGTCATAGTAAAACGTATTGAATTTTAGGTCATAGTAAAACGTAGCTGGGTAAATAAAAAATATGCGGCACATAGTAAAACATAGCTGGGTAAATAAGAAATATGCTGCATGGTATAAAATAATGTGATAATAATAATAATAATAATGTTAATAAAGTACAATGTTATTATTAATATAATACTTACGATGTTGGTGTGCGTGCGTCGTGCATGAGAAAGAGAGAGAGAGAGAGAGAGCCATGCATGACTAGTCAATATGTAGTTGATATTTGTATGAGAGATTATGATAGATAATAATATGGTACTGGGTTATAATAATAATGATAATAATAATAATAATAATAATAATAATAATAATAGTAAACAACAATAAAATGCTGTTAGAATATAAATAATATTAAAATTTTATATAGATCATGGATTATATTTAAAGAAATAAAAGAATAAAAAATCCTATGAAATCTAAATGTGAAATACATAGTCTTAGAGAGAGAGAGTGAACTCACTATTATTAACCAGAGAAAACTTGTACAGTGTAAATTTGCTTATATTTTTTATTTCGTTATGAATTTATAGCATTGTTTTGCATAGAAAATTTCATAAAGAAGCTTATAGCAAATAATAATAGAGGAGAGAATATGTGTTATAAAGCTTAAAGAGAGACCCAACAGTACGACTTAAAGATGCTATCGTGCTTGAATTAATTACATTACTGTCACTACTTTCCATCTTCCCATTGGTTTAATGATTCGACTAAAAATCACTCTTGCAACAGATAGTTGGAACTTAACCCCCTCTATAAATAGAAGACTACCTGTGTATCATTTTTATATGCTCCTCCTTACTAGGTTCAACTTTGGTTTCTGCCATGGTTTCTTGGTAGTAAGATTTGGCCTTGACTTTTCTCTCCCCGATATGTTAATTTTTGTGCTTGCGTATTCTGAAACTAAGCCATTGGAAGTCATGATCTTTATGAACCTAAGGCAGGGAGGGCCAACCAGTGGCACATTTCGCTCCGATCATCACGGTAAAACTCCAGCCTATTCTGACTGAAACATTTTCTCAACAGTATTTTTTTTAGAATAATTTATAACTAAAATTTAAATGACATAACTTGATATGACTTTCACTGAGAATCAATCCAATTGATAGTCATATATTTGGTGATTTGATTCTTTTTATGCACACCTTTATGCAACTTTTATTCATGTTTTGTGAATGAACACATCCTGAACGTCTTTCTGATGCCAGAAGTGTCTGCAGTCCCATCCATCACCCAGGTTATGAGTAGCATTCGTGTGGGTAGCAGCGTTGTGCTCTGCTTTTTATGAGCAGTTGAAATTCTATCATTTTGATATATAAACATTAAGTGTCTGGTGCCCATCAGCTTGTTAAAAAGATGAACAAGAGAAAATTAGTGTTCTTTATCGTCAGTTTCTTGAACTGTATGAGAATGAGTTTTTATTTACTACCAAGTCTGTCTGGAAAACCAATGTGCATTGAATTAGGGATGCATTGATCGATCGACTTAGAATCGGTAATGGGCCATAGGAGTCATTTTACCAATTAATTACTGATTGCTGTTTTGACCGAGTAATCAGTTTTGATAATTGGCCATTTTTATTTTTCATTTTTACTTACAGGCATGCATGCTAGAGCAAGAAAAACATTGGTAAAGGAGCAATCCGGAAATGTATAGGATTCACTGTGTAAAAAGATACATTGAGGAATGAACATTATTTCGTAGAACAGACTAACTAAGCCCACCAGTATATTCTGCGGAACTGGTAATTATTTGATATTTCCTCCCTGCTTAACTACCCGTAGGTAAATGAGTGTTAGTGTACAAGAGAGAGACTCCTACCCTCTTGAGAGGATATGTCGATTTGATCATTTAAAGAAGAATTAATGGAAAAATTATAAAGAATTTAATTCTTGTTTATCTTAAGGTACTCAAAATTCTTCCTTTAGTAATTCATGTTATAATGTAGCAAATTCCTTTGTTACATAATCCATAAGGCAGTAATTTCCCATCTTGAAGCCATATTGGTTGTCCTCTAGCAAACCCTTTGAGTCTAGACAAAAGTTTTCATAACAGTTATACCATGATATTTCTGGAACATAAAGTCTTATGAAATGACAGTATGTTGCTTAGGAAATCTGGATAACGTGAAATCATGTATTATTTTTAACAGCCACCATATCCTCTTAAAATCCTATATAGTAATTAATTAAACATAGTGCAGTGCTTAAAGATCAGCCATTTGTGTTTCAACTCATCCCATTCACGTGGTTGGAGCAGTAGCTCCATCCCTGAACAACTTAGTAATGTGGATTTATGAACATTACGTGGTCCTTTTACAAGCTGGTTGGCCAGTTACATACTCGGCTGTTAGCTAGTACATTTTACTGATAGCTGACAACTAATTCGGCTGTTAGGGCCTTAAAATATTATGTTCTCTTCATGCATAATACAGTACTACATGGCCAATCGTGTGTCAGCCTGAGTCTCATATCAGCCGTAGTCGTGTATCAACCACATACCCTATTAATCGTGTATGAGCTTCGTACCCTATTAGCCACACAAGTCTAGTGCCTTTCTCGAATGCCTAGGTGTATAGTCTATTGTAAATATATATGCATATTCAGGTGTAGATTCTCTTGTGTAAATATATGCATATATTCTCTCATAATAGAATTTAAGGCCAGAACCAAATGTTTTCTTCAAGAACCTATATCAACTTGGTGCAGTTAGTGTTTTTTCAGGTTCTGTGTGCCTTATAAGAGAGATGAACTTTGTGCAATAAACCTATTCATCTGGGTTATGGGGAAACACCCCCCCCCCCCCCGGCAACGCTTCGCTTTTGGATTAACGCACAGTAAAAGACGTTTTAGTGTAGTGTATAGTGAGTCAGTACAGTGCATACTCCCCCCAGTGGTATTTTGCTCCTTACTCATGCACTCATCACTCATCTTACTACTTTTTACCATGGAATTTTTTTTTATATTCCTGGATTTTACTCACTCTAAGCCATATCTGCCTCTTTCTACTGCACAATGGCTGGTTCTCCTTCTCCTGCCCGTTCCAGAGACTTCCTTCACTTCCTCACCGCACTTCTTTAGGAATATGAGGAATAAACGACTCATTATGAGGCAGAATAAATGACTCATTATGAAGCAGAGGCCGCTGCATACTCCCCCCCATCGCCCCTAACTCCCAACATTACGGACACATGGGATAATAGCAGTGATATCCTTCAACTCCTAAAGTACTTACAAGAGTCTAAGCAACACTGACTTTACCAGGACGAGCTTTATAGGAAAGCTGATGACTTACGATGCTGGGAAGAATATGTAAGATTTATGGCACTCCTACAGATGATGTCGCACACGTGGAGTCACAGCTAACCTTCTCGAAGCTGGCCCGCTCATGCAAGCTGTACCTAACCACCCCGCAACTCCGATGAACTTGTCTGTTAGTGTCAATTCCCTGGATACGCCAGTATGATAACTCCTGCGCCGCCCCCTGCGACCAACAGCCCTCCTGTTCATCTGTCTGCCACACCTGTTTTCATGGCCACGCCCACGGCTCCTCCTCCTAATCCAAGGAAACCAATGCCACAAAGCCCACCCACTCGGCAAACTGATGCAATGTTTCAAGTTTTTGCTAGTGGCGTTGGAGGTGGCACGACTTTGCTATCATTGTAGACCTTCAGAAAATATCGAGAGAAACAACTCAAACAGCTTGACACGTGCATCTCCCTTGACTTACAAATAGTTCTGGAGCACACACTTGTCATTCCTCCAGACACTTATCTCACCGTAGATGAAGTACTCGACTGTTTGCAAGGTCACCTCGAGGATCTCAGGAATGAAGCCATTCAACATTGTGACCTACTTTGCTGCAAACAAGACGACGGTGAGTCCTTCATTGACTTTAATGTTAGCCTCAAAAACCTGGTGGTACCATTACGTGTGCCGAGACGCAATTGAAGTAGATAATACTGATGGGAGTCCCAGACCAAGAAATTGTACAGTGCCTTATCTCTCGATGCAGCTGCCACACATGCGTCACATGCTGTAGGTCCTTCAATGCTGCTCGTACAACCGCTTCAGCTATTCACGCCTCACCTAATCAGCTCCTTGCCATTTTTGCATACAAGAAGGAACAACCATGGCAGTTAGAAGACGGGCCTCTCCCAGCAAGCTTCACCGACACAGTCTCCCTCCAGTTATTCATGCAAGACCTGCAACCACCAACATAGCCTGGGACTATGCCCTGCTGCTGATGGTACCTGTTTCAATAGATGACCATTAGGGTCACTGTGCCAGGACCCCTAGATGCCCAGCCAAGGAAGTGCAATGCAGCAATTGCAACAAGACTGACCACTACAACAGATGTTGCTAGGAAAAGGACAAGGGTCAGGACAGCTCTTCAGGCTTATGTAAAGCTTCCCCATGTACCAGCAAGAAACATGGCAGTTGTCGTCACATACGACACATTGTTATATGCAACGCCATCACCACAGTGAACAAGTCATCACCTGTGTAAACCGACAGGACCCTTCAGGAGCCCAGCCAGCAACAAGAACCCCTCCTATATGACGATCACCCTACAAGGCTTTTCAAGTTGGTCTCCGCTGATTTCTTCTGGGTTGCAGGGAAGTCATTCCTGGTAATTGCGGATATGTTGCCAGGCTAACCTGTGGTCTTACCCGGCGGACCCAACACGATGGCTTCCGGAACTTCATGAAATTTTGGGGTGTTCACCATGTGATGTCCTCGCCCCATTATCCCCAGTCAGAAGAACATGCCAAGGTGGCAGTCAGGTCAGTAAAGCACATGAAATTTTGGGGTGTTCACCATGTGATGTCCTCGCCCCATTATCCCCAGTCAGAAGAACATGCCAAGGTGGCAGTCAGGTCAGTAAAGCACCTCATTTTGAAGACTGTGTTCAGTGGAAACACCTACTGTGAGAACGTCGACAAGGGTCTCCTAGAGCTACCCAGTACCCATATGTCTACGGGTTGATCTCCCTCCCAGGTGCTGTATGGCTGCCCCCTCAGCTCCTGTGTCTTGGCCCACCCAGAGTCTTTCTCTGAGGAATGGCAAGCCCGCCCGAGGACTGTGACCACCGATCTGCCGCTCATACTGAACAAGTCAAGCGCCAGTATGATTCCCACTCGTGTCCTCTTGCAGGTTGATCATCAGCCAGTGTGTCTGAATTTAAGACCTGACATCACATCGGAGTAGTTATGGGCTGCAGCAGGTCCAGGGAATACAAGGTACATTTTCCCAGCGGAAGAGTCTTGTGGTAAAATGCTCAACATTGCAAAGTCCTGTAAATAATCCCCCCCACTGTCCCATGTCATTCACCTCGACTCATGGGAAAGAGAGTTTGCTCATAATGGTACTATGAGCGTGAGGGGTGAGGGAGGTGTGGATATATAAGCATTAAGTTGTCTTTCAACATGCTGGTTGAACAGCCGAGTACAGTTTACTGATAGCTGATGACCAATTCGGTTGTTAGAGCCTTAGAATGATAAGTTCTCCTTATGCATATCACAATACTATATGGTCAGTTGTGTCTCAGCCGTAGCCGTTAATCAACCTCATACCCTGTTAGCCGTGTATCAGATTTTTTGCCCTGTTAGTCACGCAGGTCTAGTGCCTCTCTCATATGCCCAGGTGTATAGTCTCTTGTGTAAATATATGTATATGTTCTCATGCAATAGACTTTAAGGCCAGAACCGAGTGTTTTGTTCAAGAACCTCTATCAACCATAACAAGCTGAAGTTTTCATGAAATGATTAAAAAATTTCTGAAATAACATATTTAAAGTCCCGAAAATCCACTTGGTGGCAAATTAGACATTCAATATGCCATCCAGTATGGCTGTCATTTTTCATTTTTGTTAAATCTAGCTACAGACAAGGATACTAGGTAAATGTCCTGATGTAGGTTTCAGGCTCAAGCTGTTCAATAGTATCATCAGGAAAAGAAACACATGCAAGTTTAAATGATTAATATATTATTCTTAAAAGTACACATTCTTTGTAATTAGGACCATATCTCTTAGTGCTAAGTACTGTATATGTTTTTGTCTTGAGGCATACTTGTGATTTATGTATACTGTTATTCCAAGCAGCAGTGGTGAAGCAAAAAGAAATTAGTCTTGTTTGCCAAAGTAGGGAATGCCCAGTGGATGCAAGTCATATCATGGTAACTAGGGAATTCTTGACCTTTGGATCAAGCAGACAGACCACTCAGAAATTGCACAAGTGAGGCAGGTATCAAGGTGTTGCAATTCTCCGTTTCCTCCAACGAATTGTATTCTCCCCAGTCTTTGACTGTCAGACAAATATAGTTTAGAATAATTAGAATATATAGGCTATGCCCTCGGTTTCTTCATCAGTGACTCACTTTTGACTCGGAAATTTTAGGGGAGAGTCATGGAATCTCACAAAACTCGACTTCCCAGATATCTCAGTTATTGTGATGTCATGACTATACTTTTCCTCCAGCTATTGCCTGAGGTACTTTTTGGAATAGCCATCTTCTCCATATAAAATTTTGTCCATGTTGCCCATTCATGGAAAGCATTTTCCTACACAGTCTTGGTGGGCTTGCCAACAGTTAATCTCCTCATTTTTACAGAGGTCTTAGACACAGATACTATGGCACTTTACCTCGCCTGCCACTAGATCAATGGTCAAATGTATCCTTCAAGCAGTAGCATTACCCGTCTTTCTGCCTGTCTCATGCATGATTCAAGACAGTTATTGTTTCTACATAACTGAAAGAGTTTTTGCATTTACTTGGCATTTTAGTGTCATTATGCATTCTTTCACAGAAGAAGCAGCAATGAGCCTCTATATTGAAAAGAGGTGCTTTTGGTCGAGGTTTGACTCTTGATTATCTGTTTCTTCATTAATATTTTTTCTTTTGCACCCTCTGTCATGGGTGTAACATTTTTGACAAGCAGCGTGTGTTTTTAGAAGATCTTTTGTTTTCAGCACTTCATCAAGTCCATCTTCTCTTGCTAGGCTTGCAACCACAAATGATCTGCATCATATTGCGCAGCTTTCCATGATCTGAAACAGTGCAGACATTGCCCATTTGACTTCCTCATTTTTTTTGTATTTGAACATCTGCTTCAGTTTTAGACTGTTATTACAAACTATAGGATTCAGTAGTGGAACATACACACACCAGAAATTATTCAAATAGTAGTCGTAACCGAAAAAGTAATCAAAGATAGATAATCAGAAAGTACTCACATCATGGTCTTCGTTCTTGGCATGGTTGGATTCTTCTTAGTACGTGGAATTCCCAGTGACTCAACTTGTGACAAATAAATTGCCACAGGAGATTTATAAACCCTATTCGCCTTAATGCCTGGAAGATTTCTGTATACCTGATACGCTAATTTTAGACAAATTGAGAACTGGTCAATTAAGTGACCATATCTCTAAAAGTTGAAGGTCCCTAATGATCGACATAGGCAGTGAACAGCGATAGACTAAAGCCCGACTAAATACCTATCATATAGCCAGGGCCAGTCCTCCTCTCCAGTGGTTGATTAAGCAGGTGGACCTACAGGAAATCACGAACCCCCAGGTAATTTCCCAGTTTAATCAATAACGACATTTCAACTCCAGATCAGGATTGAACCTGGTGCCAATATTTGTCCAGCCTCACTTGCTACCACTGCACCAAAATAATCATTTGGCTTTTCTTGGGGAGTAAGCAGAATATTAAAAAAGCTGGGGTGATAAATTCCATATAAAGTGCCATTGCACATTAACCCCTCCAATGTGGACTTTGTCGTACAGTGAAGGTATAAACTCTTGGCTGTTCTCGTCATATGGTTTTCAACTTCCATAGACATGTTTTTAATCAAATATGGTACCATCCAAGCCCCTATGGCATTTTTACTTTTGTCTGGTGGTTTATGGCATTTTTCCCTTCTTATATAGGGAGCAAGCATTCTTCCCTGAAATTGATTAAAAACAAACTGAGGTCATGACTGACTGATTCAAATTTGAAAAATTCTGCTTCTCTCAGTGTTGAACACTATTTTGTCTATGTATTAAATGAATTTATATAACAGTGCTGTATAAGTCTATAATATATTAACATACATACACCTTGTTCGTGTTTTCCGCAGTTTTTTTAACCGTGAAATTGCAATAATGCCACAAATAAATAATAGTAAAAAAAATACGAAATTCGTGAATAATGCCCATGCAAAAAACTTCGAACAAAAAATTTCATTTAAGTAAAACATCGACTGCCTCGTAGGCACTTTTCCGCCATCCTCCTCCTCTTGTACCACTTAATGCGATCGGATATTATGAAGAAAATTCTAAAAAAGCATTAAGAACAAACAGGAAACATATTTTTAATATAATATCATCAGGGAAATAGCGTGCGAGGGTGCATCAGCTGATACGGAAGTAGCAAAATGTTTGCCGATAGAGGTTCGTTCTCCCGCATCCTCCTCCTCTTCTACCGCTTAATGCGATCAAATATTATGAAGAAAATTTTAAAAAGCATTAAGAACAAACAGCAAGCAAATTTTCTATATAATATCGTCAGGGAAATAGCGTGCGAGGGTGTGTCAATTGGTACGGAAGTGTGCAAAACGTTTGCTGATAGAGGTTAGTTCTTCCGCATCCTCCTCCTCTTCTACTGCTTAATGCGATCGAATATTATGAAGAAAATTAAAAAAAAAAAGCATTAAGAACAAACAGCAAACAAATTTTCGATATAATATCGTCAGGGAAATAGCGTGCGAGGGTGCATCAGCTGATACAGAAGTGTGACAAAACGTTTTGCCGATAGAAGTTCGTTCTACTGCATCCTCCTCCTCTTAATGCGATTGAATATCATGAAGAGAAATTAAAAAAAGCATTACGAACAAACAACAAACAAACTTTCGATATAAATTCGTCAGGGAAATAGCATGTAGAGAATATAAATATTTCAGTCAAGTTTCCCCGATCTACGTCTTCTTTGTAACAAATTTTATAGTTTTCTTTTTCTCTCAGCTGACTTTGTTTATGTTTAAATTTCGTGCAGCACGATCGATTTTGAAAGAAGATAGAATAATGTTTAGAACCAAGGAATATAGATATGTAATATGTACTAAAATCTTGAAAATTAGAGAAACCCCAAATAGAGTGAGTAAATGAATATTTTATGAAGAAGATATTGTGCCTGAATAGTTATAAGCATCAGCTGATACGGAAGCGGCAAAACGTTTGCCGATAGGTGTTCGTTCTCCCGCATCCTCCTCCTCTTCTACCACTTAATGCGATCGGATATTATGAAGATAATGAAAGAAAATGCATTAAGAACAAACAGCAAATAAACTTTTGATATTATATCGTCAGGAAAATAGCGTGCGAGTGTGCATCAGCTGATACGGAGGTGGCAAAACGTTTGCATCCTCGTCCTCACCACCACCATGCGCATCCCACTGTATGCCTGTTGCTCACCGTATAATAGAGTGCATTAATTTTTTTACTGTACAGTAAATCTGTATATCTTTTATACTGTACACTATTTGCATGTTAATATAAATAACTACAGGTCTCTCTGCTTTGTTATGTACTTATAAAATATATTTTACTTATCTTGCATCTTTGCTATAGTGTGTCTATAGATGGTTGTGGAACAAGCTATGCCCTTTATCATTGTTTCCTATGGAAAATGACTGTTTTTTTCATGCAGTTTTCCATTTGCCCGTCACTTCTGAGAACCTATCTCCGAGTTATTCTGAGAATTAGTTGTATATATGTTAATAAGAAGTTCCTCTTGGTACATTTGGACCAAAGATGAAAAATTTGGGGCATTTAATGGAAAAGATTGGCCATTCCTGACCTTGGGGATTGTTTCTATTGCTGGATGTATCAAGCTTGAGATTTCTTTTGAAGTAGTGTATGTGGTGGTTTGGCCTCATTTGCATCTCCTTGTGGCCATATCTATGCTGGATCATTTGGCTTTTAGGGAATAGCTACTATTGCCGAGTCTCCTTTGCAAGCATAGGTGCATTAAGTATTTCCTGCTGCTGGTCCCAAATGAATTGTTGAAGTCTTGATCTCTTATTTTATCACCGATATTTTTCTCATGGTGTGAAGTGTTGCCCATGAAGTTTTACTCTTCCTTAGAGATGTTCATGTCTAGTTCTCGCCTTTCACTGTCATGTTAAACAGACTGAATTTTACAACCATTGCTCCATTTATGCTGATGCTAAATAACTTTTCATTTATGTAATGATTGTATTCAATTTCAATTATATTTCTTACTACTTTCTGGTAATCCTCATTATAAGAGATGTCTTAACTATATTCTCTACTTTCAGCTATGTGTAATTTGTGGTTTTCAATTATATTACTTCCCTGAATACCAAAATAGCTTCAGGAGATACTACGTATGTATCGGCAGTTTCTGTCTGCTAATACTGGCCATCTCTCTCTCTTCTTAATTTTATAGAGCCAAAGGAGACTACGGGAGCACCACTGCAATTTTCATTGATTCGGTTGCACTTGGAATGCAGGAGTCATGTGAGCCTCTTTTTGCAGTCCAGAGGACTCCTATTTTTGTTGCTAGGACTTTATACTACAGAGTCCTTGGACTCGTTTCTCTATGGTCTAGTGTGAGATCTCATATTCTCCATCAGTATCTGTCTATATCTTTCTCCTTGAGGGTGTTTGTTATAGGAGTAAGCTATAAATTCTGACTTACTTTTGGAGAGTGGAGTCTTGAGCAGCTGTGATGAATCGGTGATCCATTTTAGAACTTCAGAATTTATAGGGGAATGCATAGATACGTATTTCTTATTGTCAATCTTGCTGGTCTCTTGTTGTCTCCGTTGGGTCCTCTTAACTGGTTTGAGACTAGATAGTGAACTCATAACTTTTTGATACGGAGGTAGCTATAGTGAAAGACAGAAATATTGATATGTAGCTCATGAAGAATTGGGACCTGACTCTTATCAATGGAAACCAACTGAACATTACAGACCTCAGTACTATCCAAATGAAGAATTAGCACCTATGAAAATTTCACATCCCAATTCTTCATGAGCTTCATTGATATATATATATATATATATATATATATATATATATATATATATATATATATATATATATATATATATATATATATATATATATATATATATATATATATATATATATATATATTGAGTGTGTGTGTGGTGTCATGTAGGGTAATACATTTATAATATCTCGTCTTGTACGATAATACAATCATAATATTTTTATTCAAATACAGCCCCCAACTGAATAGCGACATAGTATACTAGATACCTTGCTGAGATTGCAAATTACTTCATACTGATCAAACAAGTAAATATTTGACAAAGAGAATCTCATCTCTATGCCTGAGCATTTTTC